>PVJX010034536.1:0-18922 GCA_004027295.1 Dolichotis patagonum | reverse complement strand
TAGACACATGTCTATCACCATGCATTAAGCTAATGCCAAAACTGATCAAAGATATGAACATTAAAACATAAACACTAAATTTCCTGGAAAAGAAAATAGGTAGAAATCTTGAAGACATAGATGTAGGCAGAGACTTCATGAACAAAACCCAGACTGCAAGGGTAATATTACAAAGAATCAACAAAAACAATCTCACCTTATTAAGAAAAAAAAAAGCTCTTGCCTGACAAAACACATCACCAATGGAATGAAAAGACAACCCACATAGTGAGAAAAAATTTTAGCCAGTTGTCCCTCAAACAAAGGGTTTACATCTAGAAAATATAAAGAAATGAAAAACTCAGACCCCCACCAAATTCAAAGACCCAATGAAAAAATGGGCATCTGTCATGGTATACATCAGTGGCTCCCAAGCCTCATGTAATTATGGACTCAACCAAATCTAACATTTGTGACTGGTTCATTGTCTAGCGTTTGGACTGGTGGTGTGAGTGCTACACCTCGCCTAGGGGTGGATCCAGCATACGATGCAATGATGGAAAGAATGTGTGTTTCTCTCTTGCTGGCTGGAGCCTTGCTGTTTGCAGCTGGTTATGAATGGTGGACCCTGCCATGCCACACTGCTTTGGAGCCAACTGAGTATGGACTGAAACCTCCAAGAACTGTAAGAAGTAAACCTTTCCTTTCCTAACTTTGGGTGTCAAGTATTTTGTCTCAGCGACCAGTAAAAGTAACCAAGACAGCATCTGAGATAAATACATGCTCATCAGATGAAGAAACACAAATGGCAAATAAATATATGAAAAAATGTTTAACATCATTGGTTATTTGAGATATGCAAATTTAAACCACACCAAGATTCCATCTCACTCTGAAGAATAGCTATCATTAAAAAACCAACTGACAACAAATGTCGGAGAGGCGGTGGGGAAAAAGGAACACTGCTCCACTATTGGTAGGAGTGAAGGTTGTTGCAACCATTGTGAAAATCAGTGTGGAGACTTCTAAAGAAACTATGGTTATAGGTCCCAATTTGACCAAGTTACTACCCTTCTGAGTATCTTCCCAGAAGAATTAAAAATATTATACCACAGTAATATATGTGCACTCATGTTTTCAACAGCACAATTTGTAATAACTATATCTTGGAAACAATAGAAACATCTTAGGAATGGATTAAAAAATGTGGCTTTTTATATAATGGAGTACGACTCAGCCAAAAGAAGGATAAACTGGAGACTTTTACAGATAAATGGATGTAATTCGAGACCCTACTCAGAATTGAAATAAATCAGACCCATATGTGTAAGCATAGTATTTCTCACAAATGTGAGAAGCTGAATGAGTGTATGGGATCCAAAATGTAGAACAGTTACTGAGAATTGGAAAGAAACTGTTCAAAAGAAAAGATAATAGAAATTATAAGAAAGTGCTCTAAAGAATAAAACTGCATGTGTGTTTAAGTGTGTAGGATTGATAACCATATTACTAAGTTTTTGTTGAATTATTGAGCAAAACTGTTTGCAGTCTCACTGTTTGAATGTCCACTTTGTATACTTTAATTTTGTAACTTGAACAACTATTTCTAAGATGACAGCATTAGTTTGTCAACTAGTGATTTCTTAGTGGGTTTTTTTTTTTAGAATTTTGTATTATTGCTTCCTGTTTTTTCTGTTTTGCTCTTTTTTCTTTAAATAAAATTTTTTTTAAAATATTTTAAAAAAAGAAAGATGAACTGTGATGGGGGAAAGGGGAAAGTAAGGAAGGGAAAAAGAAAAAATATGCCTATACATAAAATAATTATGATAGTTATACAGTTCATTGAAAAGAAAGATTTGTGCTAATGTTGTTTCAAAAAGATATACTGTTTGTGTTAACATTCTTTGGACAAAATATAATGTCTATATCTTGTACTCTGAATAAATAGTTCAAAGTTAACAATATGCAGTGTATTAATTATTGTAACTCTCCTACTAGCCTGTCCTGAAAGTCTGTTTTGTTGTTATTTTTATTTTGAAAATAAAAATTAAAGAGCATTTCAAATAAAAATTAGCATAAATATTAAAGAGTGAAGGATTGCAGATTCTAACTCAAAAAAATCAGTGTCACCCAGCCCTCTATACCCACTAGTTTAATGAGTCATGAGTCAAAAATATTTTACAAAACTGTATCTGTAATGAACATATATTAACTTTTTTATTATCGGTATTGCCTGAGCAATATATTATAGCAACTATGTACATAGCACTTCAATGTATCAGATATTTGATGTAGAAAAAGTTTAGTATTATAGATAGGAGTGCATAGGTTCTATGCATATACTACCACATACCACACAAAGGCCTAAAGCTAATTGGTATCAACAGCCTGAGATGCTGATATCCACAGAGTGTCCTGAAACTGATCCCCCATAGATAGCAAAGAATGACTGTACTCATTTCCTAGAAATGCTGTAGTAAACTACCATAAACAGGTTTAAACAACAAAAATGTGTATACCTCACAGTTCTAGAGTTCAGAGAACTAAAATTACCAGTGATAGGATCATGCTGCCTACACAGCCTCCAGCACAGCCTCCCTTCCTTGCCACCCTTTAGCTCAGAGATTTAGCAGCAGCACAAGTCCATTCTCTGGCTGTCTCCACATAGCTATCTTCTCCATGTGTCTCTATTTCCAAATTTCTCTTCTCTGGTATGGGCTTTCAAATAAAGTCATAGTTGGACTTAAAAGCACACATTGTGGGAGTCCACAATTTGATCCATAAGAAGTGGTCAGAGAAGGACTTTCTAAGGAGATGAGAGGATCCAGAAGTGATTTGAAGGAACAGATTTCTAGGCAAACAAAACAGCAAGTGCTGTTTCTGAAGAATGAGACATAATTTATGATGCAGTCAGTCATTTGAAAGAAGCAAATCAAACTGATAGGAAAACAATTTAGAACACAGGACATTTGCCATCATAGATCTGTAAGGCAAATATGCGTAATGGTTAGGAAATGGAAATTCACATCTACAGCATTCTCTAGTCTGCAGATATCTAACTTTATGTTTATGAAAACAATATAGAAAAAAGTAGAACCATAACATGGTAAATTAAAAAGTGGAATATACTTTCAAAATTATGCAAAAAATATACCTTTTAAACTATGTGAATATAGTATATCTATTGGATTATTAGACTTAGAACTACTATAATACTACATTTTTCTGGTTGTTCAAATGGTGAAATTATGTGTAGTTTTTTTAAACTCTTCTCTAATTTCTGGATTTTTGGATTAACATCAAACTTAAGATGAAAAGTAATTTTTGTCCAAAAAATGACATTCATAAAATTATGAAACATTGTAATATGTCAAGTATGTACGTACTGTGAGACCTACATAATCCCCCAGGTCTTTCTATGGCTGCTTCAGATTTATATGACAAAACAAGCGCTGTTGATGCAATTGAAACCTCCCTTGAAAAGGCAGTATTTTCAAGTCAATCATGAAAGGCAAAGAAAAATTTCATGTAATATTTTTAGGAAAATATAGCTTTGTGCAATGAATGCAGTTGTCATCACATTTACGAAACAGAGAGGGATGCTTCTAGCAGTAGAATTCAGCTTTTGACAAGAAAAGCTACTGGTTCCTGGAATGAAATGGCATTTACTCCATGGTGCAAAGAATTACAGACTATTCCATTTCCCACATTTTAAAATGTGTTTCATGCCAAAGAAATGATTAGTCTGTGTGTATGCGCTTAGAAGAAAATGCGTGAATAATAAACATGGAGTTAGGGTAAAAAGACACTGTGGTACACATTTTAAGTTTTATCCAGCAGTGTGGAAAACTGAAACATAAGCCTTTATGGCAGGCGAAACTTGCTTTACACATTGATAAAAAATGCATGATACATAAACGTCATTTTTTGCTCTCTTTTTTCTAAATTTGACCACCAAAAATTTCAGTGGAAAAATGAATCCATCTCACCTGGTAATTCCATTAAATATCTCTATCAATGGACTTTAAGTGTTAACTCAACAGCACCATTAGTTCTCAATCAATCATAAAATGAGAAAGGTTAAGTGAGACCCCTTCATGGATTACCAATTTTTCTGAACAACATTCAAACAACAATTTATGTAATTTTTTACATTTTTGAAACTTCTTTTCTAAAATCAATAAATTAAAATATTCATGTTGTGAAAATTAACTGAAGAGAAATATTCTACATACTTCTTTCAGTATTCCAGGACCACTAGGATTTAATGTTTCAGATCAACTATTAGCTAATTGGATAGCTTTCTATTTCAGCCTCACCCTACTTCATGAGAAAATCAGATACAATCTTGCCTATCTAGTGGTTGAGAAATTCAAATGAAATATAGCATATGAAATGTATTTGCAAAGGATAAAGTATTATGAGAATATAACTATTCTCACTGTCCTCCAAAAATGATAATTGGGCCAGAGATTTAGCTCAGCAGTGTGAGTGCCAGCATGGCAAGCATGAGCTTGTAAGTTTGATCCTTGGCACACACAAGAAAAGGTAAGTGTCTGGCAGTGGTGAACAGTGCCCCCCTCCTTTTCCAAACCACTAAAATTTATTATACAGTATCAAGATATACTAATAATGATAATGGCATTCTTTGTAAGTTTTTATCTCCCAGAAAGTAAAGATCTTATTGTTTCTTTGATATGACTATACAATCAAATATTGAACAGTAAGAATTCAAAGATTTATTTTTCACTTAACAATATTCAAACTTTCTTAGTCATTTTACCTTCTGGACACAAGAATCATAAATGAAGACTTTCTACGTTCAATTTTAGTAGAATTCCCTTCAGGCTCTTTGCCAAAGGGTAGAAAACAGGGACAAACCAGTGATTGTTATTTCCAGAGACAAACAGTGAAAGTGAAACCAAGAAATAACTTCTTTAAACCTGAATGTTTTCCACCAACCTGATACATGATTTAAAACTGCAGAAGATATAAGTTCAATTCCCTTATTTTTCCAAGTAATCACCTTGCATAGCTACCCACGTGACTATTTCTACTTCATGTAGTTTTGGAGTTTTTCTTTCTGGAATCAGAATCATTTTAAAATCTATGGAACATTAGACTTCACTTTTTCATGAAGTCAAATCATTCCTCATGGTCAACAATTTGGCCACCAGTAACTTGTGTCTATTTCTAATCATTTAATTCACTTGCAAAGTTCAACAATTTGCCATACTTGTCAGTGTTTGAAATAATGTGGTACAGATTCAAGATATATTAGCCTAAGGGAAATTGCAAACATATATTGCTCAACATCAGCATCTTTAGATAAAGTGGTTACCTGTTGACAAAAATGAAGGAAGCTCTATATGTGTTTATTAAATATTGATCACAGTAGCCATTCTAACATCATGTTTTCACAAACTAATAAGAAAATTCTCGCAACATAATGGCACAGAAGAAAAAATAAAGAGTAAACTCTGTATATTTGTTCTTTCAGAGAATCATTATTTATTGAAGCCCACTATTTATTATTTATATGGCAGGGACTATTTTAGATGTTGGATTCTCAGAAGGAAACAAGTTTAGAGAAATATACTAGAAAAAGAGATTGATAAAATAGCAACTTAGGGAAAACCTGGCTCTAAATTAAAAATAGAAAGGGCTGAGGATATAGCTCAGTGCAAAGACCCTGGTTTAATCACCAGTGCAGAAAAAGGAAATAATTATTTAATTGTTTGTCTTAGTTACTTTTTACTCATCGTTGAGACAAAATACCTGATGCCCAAAGTTGAGAAAGGAAAAGTTTATTTCTTACAGTTTTGGGAGGTTTCAGTCCATACTCAGTTGGCTCCAAGGCAGGGTGGCATGGCGGGGCCGTAGTTCATGGCGGCTGCAAATAGCAAAGCAGAAACAGGCAAGAGAGAGAGACACCTTCTTCCTGCCATTACATCACATCCTGACTCCAATCCTAGGAGGCTGTAGCACTGACACCACCAATCCAAGCTCTAGACAATGAACCAATCACAAATGCACAATGCAAATACATGAGGCCTGGGGGCCACCGACATAAACCATGACATTCCACCCCTGGCCTCCAAAGACTCATGTACAACCTTTATACAAAATACATTTAGTCCATCTCGAAGAGTTGCCAAAGTCCTAACATTTTGAGTGCTGCTGAGAAATCCAAGTCCCAAGTATCCTCCAGTATCTATGGCAAACTCTTAACTGTAACCCCCTGTACAAGTGAAACAAGGTTAAAGATTTCTGAAATGCAAAGGCACAAAATAAACATTACCATTCCAAAAGTTACAAACGGGGGAATATAAAGCATTGGAAACAAAGCAAGTCCAACATCCAGCAGGGTGAACATTAAGTCCTAGAGTTCCATGCTCAGCATTTGAAGCAATCTGGTTGCAAGCTCCAAAAGGCTTGGGTGATTTCACCCCTAAGGCACTTTCAGGTCCCACAGCTTCTCTCTTAAACCTTCTCTGCTTAGTTTTTGCAGCTTTCCTTGGATGGTCCACATTCTTGGCTTTTCCAAACTTCTGGGGTCTCCACTGCACCTTTGGCTTCACACTTACATCTTTACATATTGCCCTCTCAGGGGCACACTGCTTGGCCTCCTAAGCCCTTTGCAATCAAGGTGGAAGCCTTCTTACCCTCAGAATTTGTGCATTTTCCTTGCACTTAAAATTTGCACCATGTGGATGCCACCAAGGTCTGCTGCCAGCTGGAGCAGTAACCAGGCTTTTCTCTCTCTTGGCTATAGGGGTCCAGTGCCTGGATTGCTGGGCTCTGTTTACCTAATTGTGAAGAAAAGCTTTTCTATGTTGTCACCATTCTGGAACCTCATGTGGCTGCCACCATTCTGGAACCTCATGTGGCCTCCCATGCCATTCTGGAGCATGGTGCACTGAAGTTTTCTCATCTGAGAAAATTGTTTCACTCTTGCAGGTTTGGGGCTGCAAAGGGTCGAGTCCCTCTGCTTCCTAGGATGCCCGGTGGGCATCTTTCTTATCTCTGTGTTTCTTCTCAGCAATCAAAGTCTCAGCCCTATCTTTACAATCCACAGCTTTACTGGAGTTTTCCTTCTGGCCAAACTCACAATGTTTCAAATTATCCTGCTAGGCTCTTTGCTCTTGATTTGCAACATAGATCTGGCTAAAAGCCCCCAACAATTGCCATGCCACAGCCTCAACGTTTGACTGCCTTGAAATTTCCTTTGCCAGATTAATCAGTCCATTACCCTTAATCTTAGTCTCAGGCAAAGTCTCTGGGCAGGAGCAAATGCAGACAAACTTTCTGTCAAGCTGTAACACACATCACAGGGAGTCCAACAATCAATACAGTCCTCCTTCCCAGCAGAAGCCTCAAAAGCCTGGTCTTTACTATCAGGCTTTCTATCAGCCTTCTGGACTCCTGAGCTCTGACCAGAATCTCCTCTACAGAACAACCTAAGTTTCTCCAGCTCTGTGCATCCAGGTGACATGTCCAACCCTTTCCAAACTCTGCTCACAAGCCATTTCCAAAGCCTCTTGAAAAACATGGTCAGGTATAGTCACAGCAATGACCCCACTCCTCTGTACCAAATTCTGTCTTAGTTACTTTTTACTCATCACTGAGACAAAATACCTGATGCCTAAAGTTGGGAAAGGAAAGGTTTATTTCTTACAGTTTTGGGAGGTTTCAGTCCATACTCAGTTGTCTCCAAGGCAGGGTGGCTATAGCGGAGCCGCATTTCATGGCAGCTGCAAACAGCAAGGCGGAAACTGGCAAGAAAGAGACACCCTTCTTCCTGCCATTACATCACATCCTGGCTCTACCCCAGGAGGGTGTAGCGCTGACACCATCAATCCAAGCACTAGACAATGAACCAATCACAAATGCACAATGCAAATACATGAGGCCTGGGGGCCACCGACATAAACCATGACATTGTTATTCATGGAAAGTCCAATGCTATATGTCTCAAAGTCTTCAATACGGGCCAGTATACAGTATATCAAAGCTACCTCCATTTTTGTGTGTGTGTGTGGACCCACATTCTGCTCATGCTTCAAGTCTTTTCCATTCAGATGTCAGATGAAGACAGACAATGGAGAAAGTAATCCTATTTTCTAATCTCCTTGGAAACATAGTACCCCCACTCACACTCTATTGGGTAGAACCAAAGTTAGACTCTACCTGATGCAAAGGATGCTAGGAAATGCAGTACTGGCTATCAGATGGAAAACCGTAAGTGTTTTTTGGAGGTCAGATAGCTTGGCTTAACATCCTAAACAAATGATACACTAAATTACAGTGGAGAGACTACAGATAATGCCACTTAGGAGAGAAAATTGAAGAGACATCAAAATGAAGCCCTAGAAAATTATGATACATAACTCATGTGAGATAAATGTTACTGGAGAGAATGAATAGTTCAGCATTTTGAAAAGTAACACTGAAAGAAAGTGAGAAAAAGACTGAAGCGAAACTGGAAAGTGGGGAGAGCTGACATTATAGTGGTTTTAATGAACAGTATGGTAAAGGGTAACAATTCCACTTAAAATAGTATCCTGTTTTGAAATACTGCATTATCACTTTACAAATTGAGAAGTGGCATCATTGAATTCCTGTTTTGTCAGAAGCACTAATTTCCTTGAATGTGTTGTGAAAACAAAACTACTAAAGATAATCTTTTTAAAAGCCCTCAAAGAAAAGTTAATATTCATACACAGCTGTCCATCTGAAACCACAGGAGGTTCAAGTCAATCATTAACATGGCCAGAAAAGTTCTAGCAAGTGGCCTTATGCTGAGATTTTTTGTTTAATAAATCATTTTTCCTCTTAAATAACGTGTTGCGCATGAATGAATGGCAGGAAAATATTAGGATAACTTGGCAAATCAAGTTCTCACATATAAAGAAGTATATCATTCTGAGAAAATAATGCTCCCAGATGTGGATTTTCTTCAGTTAAACAAGGAAGAGTTAAAGCATTTTAAATCCCAAACATAGTAAGTAGAGTATATAAAGTTTTATGACTCACAAATCTAGCTTTTAGGAATGGAAAAAAAAAAAAAACATTTCCATCGTCTCATTCATGTCATTCCCCATTTCTCAGATGAGTGAATGGGAGTTTAGAGCCAAAATAACAGTAATAGTGTAAAAATCCGGTTCAGAACTTACTGTTTATTGAATATGGACTGCCCATTAAACAGCTGACCATACACATTAGCCTTTCCTCTAGACATCTCTACCAACAGTACTCCATGCATAGCACTAACAGCTACTACAATATGGGAATCCAGCTTGCTGCAAGTAAGTTCTTAGTACAAGATATTAGACAAGGACAGGAATGTAGAAAAGAGAACTAAGAAACAAGTTTTGCCAAAGAAAGTGAAGGACTTTGGGGGAACACACAGGTACACAGACAGCATTTGTTAGTCTGGTGCCTCACTGATTATTCTTTTGATCTCTTGGCTTTGTCCCTACACTAAATAGACTCTGGCTCTATTGTAAGGGTTGGGATTTTTCTTAATACTACTGTTTAAAAAAAATACCCTGCTATTTTTAGTTTGTGGTATCACTGAATTCATTCATCCATTCCACAAAGCGTTTCTCAGTTAGAAGTCAATCATAACATTACAAGAAAGTAAATGATGGATACCAATATATTTTGCATTTGAGAGGTTCCCAGTGGATTGGAGGACAGAGATACAGAAAAATGTCACCACAATATCATCAGAGTCATACTTGTGATTTTCTTCCATGTTCCTTGAGTTGAAGCATTCCTTGACAAAGTTGCTCATCAGAAAGGCCAAATTGAATATCTGGAACTATGTGGGAAACTCAATTACCTTGCATGGATTTCAGGTTCCAAGATAAGAACCTGTGTAATATGATGTAAAACCATCTACATGAAGGATTGTCTTCCCCCAGTAGCACTAATACCATCTTGCAGCTTGTTAGAAGGGCAAAATCTCCAACTTTCCTTCAGACCTAGTGATCAGCAATCTACATTTTGCCAAGATTCCCTGAAAGTGGTGTGTGGCCATTTTAAGAGAGACCCTAGACTAGAAACTAAAACTACCTGTGATGTTTACAAATATCATAATCACAAACTATAACTTCACCTGTTTGAGACTCTCCCTTTTCTCCTATAAACTGAAAGTAATTATTCTTGTCTCAAACTTGTGGGAACATAAATGAGATGTCAGAATTGCAAGTGACATCCACTTGATGACAGACCTGAAACAATAAATCAGTGATAATATTCTCAAGGGTAGAAATCTAGGTGCTCTAAAATTTCAATGCTAGCCACTGAGTAGATGTTCTACAGCAGTTGCCACCATTATACAAACAGGGAATGATAAAACTCAAAGCACAAATTTGTGAAAGGAAAGATACTTGAAACTGGAGTGTTTGAGCACTACTTTAGTTCCTTTCTACTATTTACCCTATTAAAATGTGTACCAATTTCTCTTTGAAGTCTGCTCTGACACTTACAGAAAGTGTGACTATACAGATGTCAGCTTATCTATCTGAACCTTAGTTTCCCTCATGTGCCCCTGGGGATAATTACAACTATGTTCGAGAGGTTAGAGTTAGTGTACAGAACCACTTCATGTAATTCCCAGCCTTCAGCAAAGGGAGAGGAGGAGAAGAGTTTCATTATTTTTGTATTTTCCTGCCTCATAATCATTATTATGTTAGTATATTCCCTCCCAGTATTTTCTTCCCTAGAATATGAATGATTACTTCAATTGTAATCAGTTTACAATGAATATTATAAGTTGGGTTATTTGGGTTGTTATACAGTCTCCATAGCCTTCATTTTAATGGGTTCATTATACAGTAAATCACTGAGTACATTAAACTCTGAATGAAAACACCATTACCCAATTCTTAGACTGATTTCTTTTTTTTTTTTTTTGTATTAGAAAGTCTATTCTAATGAACTTCTTTATGCTCTTGTTTTAGTTACATTTTAAGTTAGATCCTTAGGTTAAATTCCCAAAAGTCATCATCTGAGTTTTTTAAAATATAAATAACTCTCTAAAATTATACTTTAATGAATACTCAAGTCATCACAGGCTCATAAACACACATGTGTTTATCAAATTTGAATTATTTCACTATATCCAAAATAAATAAATATAAACCTCTTGGAGGCAATGACAGAATACATTTAAATTATAGGCATTTTAAAGGTATATTTAAACACATGGAAAAAATGAAACCTATAAAGAATCTGATAAGTCAATTTCTCTTTGAAGTCTGCTCTGACACTTACAGAAAGTGTGACTATACAGATGTCAGCTTACCTATCTGAACGTTAGTTTCCCTCATGTACCCCTGGGGATAATTACAACTATGTTTGAGAGGTTAGAGTTACGGTACAGAACCACTTCATGTAATTCCCATCCTGTGAAAGGCCTTCACCAAAGGGAGAGGAGGAGGAAAGCCTGGGAGGTTTCTGCTGGGAAGAAGGATCACACTGATTGTTGGGCCCCACATGATGTGTATTATGGCTTGGTAGAAAGTTTGTCTGCATTTTGCTTGTATCCAGAGACTTTGCCTGAGATGGATTTTAAGGGCTATGGACTGATTAACCTAGCAAAGGAAATTTCAAGGCAATCAAATATTGAGTTTGTGGCATGGTTATTGTGAGAAGTTTTCAGCCAGATTTATGTTGGGAATCAAGAGCAAAGAGCCCAGCAGGACAATCTAAAATGTTGTGTTTGGACAGAAAGGAAGCACCAGTAAAGTTGTGGACCATAAAGACAGAGAGGAGACCTCCACTGTTGAGAAGAAACAAAGAAATAAAAAAAGATGGCCTGGGGCCATTCCTAGAAGCAGCCAGTCTCTGGTCTCAGCCTCAAACCAGCAAGCTACAGAGTGCCACATTCCAGAGTGGTGACGGAGGCCACAGGAAGTCCCAAAATGGCAGCCACCACACCAGATTCCAGAATGGTGATGGCTTAGAGAGAAAAGCCTGGCTACTGCTTCAGCTGGCAGCAAACCTTGGTGCTGGTTTTAGGTGCACGGAAAATGCACAAATTCTGAGGGTAAGATGGCTTCTACCGGGATTGCAAAAGACCTGGGAGGCCAAGCAGTGTGCCCCTAATATATAAAGATGTAAGGGAGAAGCCAATAGTGCAGTGGAGACCCCAGAAGTTTAGAAAAGCCAGGAACATGGATCATCCAAGGAAAGCTGCCAAAATGTAGCAGAGGGGGCTTAAGAGAAAAGCTGCAGGAGTTAAAATCCCTGGAAGTGCTATGGGGGTGGAATCACCCAAGCCTTTTGGAGGCTGTAATCAGATTGTTTCAGATGCTGAGTGTAGAACTCTAAGATTTAATGTTTGCCTTGCTGGGCGTTGGACTTGCTTTGTTTCCAATGCTTTATATTCCCGTTTGTAATTTTTGGAATGGTAATGTTTATCTTGTGCCTTTGCATTTTGGAAATGTTTAACCTTGTTTCATTTGTACAGGGTGTTAAGAGTTTGCCATAGATAAAGGAGGAGACTTGGGATTTGAACTTTTTAGTAATGCTGAACCTGTTAGAATTTTGACAATTCTTGGAGACAGAATAATATCTTTTATATAAAGGATGTGCATGAGTCTTTGGGGTCGGGGGTGGAATGTCATGGTTTATGTCAGTGGCCTCCAAGCCTCATGCAATTATGGACTCCACCAAATCTAGTGTTTGTGATTGGTTTGTTGTCTAATGCTCAGATTGTTGGTGTGTGTTTCACCCACCCAGGGGTGGAGCTAGGATACAACGTAAGGACAGGAACAAAGTGTCTCTCTTTTTTGGGGCTGGCATTTGTTGTTTGCAGCAGCCACGAATGGTGACTCTCCACACCATGCTGCCTTGGAGCCAGCTGAGTATGGACTGAAACCTCCAACCTGTAAGAAATAAATGTTTCCTTCCTTCATTTTGGGCTTTGGGTATTTTGTCCCAGCAATGAGAAAAAAGTAACCAAGACATTCTATTTTCCCAGTCTCACTCCATTAATATTGGAAATTTGGCAAAGTAAGAATGGAGAAGAGAAGAGTCATCGTCTCATTCACATATGAATCATATTTACTTTTCCAGTCTCCTATCCATCCCACCCAACTATCATAACCCAAAAACTAGGTGAGAGAATAATTTAAAGTATTTTACTGCAAAATCTTATAATAAATTATTCCTCTTCTTTATGACTCTATTTCCTCTCTGATATAAAAAAGTTGACTCACTTCATCCCCAGAGGAGGAAGGGAACATGAACACATTTGCCTTATGGCATGAGGCTTTTATAAAACACATGAAAAGCATATAAGTATACTATCATTCTTTCAGCCTTACATGCCACAGTTATAGAATGCTTTATTACACTAGTCAGTAATGTCTGTTAAAAAAGTGAGATTCAAGAGTGCTATTCTGATCTGTGTGGTTCAGATAAAGATTATAAAACAGCAATCTAGCACATTCCCCCACAGAAAGTATACAGGAACAAGAGTAAATAACATAATAAAAAAGAAACATAGTTCAAGGGAGCAATTATGAAAAAATCCAAAGATAAGAATGTATTTGAAAAGAGTCTTACTCAAATCAACAGATAGTACAACGGTACTATTTATGAAGTGGTTAAAGAAAATGAGAAAATATGATTCAGTACTTAAGGCCATAACATCAACATTTCTGTCACCCTGGCAGCATTTTCCTAAACAAAATCTTACTTAGAAGCACGATATATAAAGCAAATTAGAGAAGCAATGTGATAGCTAAAGTGTAAATTTTGGAATCATATCACTACTGACCCTGAGTTAACTCCACAGAACCAAAACACTGTGGGTGAAAACATCCTAACAGGTGCTAGAGAAAGGTGGCTGGCTGTGTGAACCAGGAGAGAAAAGACACTTGAGAAGGGCCGTAGCAGGCATTCTCTCATTACTGCCCTGATTACCAGCGAGTTCTATGCCCATGGGGCATCCTGCCAACTTCTCCCTTTCCGTACCTGTGTGGGAACCCTCTGAACCCCAACAAACAGCTACTGAGGACCATGAACCTTAGGAACCACAAAGTTCATGAACTGGATAGTAGCACTTGGTGCTAAGAAGAGAAATACAGCCAGAGAAGGTTACAAGATGTGCAAATCCTGAGCAGTGTAGAAAGGGTAGACATAAAGAAGCAGCAGAGATCGCTACACAGGAAAAAGGCAGGGATTGGTATGTCCCCTTCAGAAATCAGCAGAAGGCCAGGTACTTCACCAGGTAAATGCACTTCACAACTTTCAACACAATTGAAAGTATCCAATCATAAAACAGAGACAAAGAAAAATATCTGGCTGGACACGCCACAGGAACAGTACTGACCACAAGCAGTTTTCTATTTCCAGAGAGAAGGAGGCAGACTCAGTGGTCAGTCCTGACTCCAAGGCCCCTTCACTCACTGGCAAGAGAACAACTGACAAAAGCACTAATAAACATACCCAGGCTCCTGCACTCAATCTACAGAGGAATAGAACTAAGCCCCCCAAAATTTGTGCATGTATGGAGAAGATTACACTAGTCCAATGCTGACTACAATATAGGTAGGATTTGAGAGGACTACTCACTTTTTTGTTTTTGTATGTATGTGTTTCAGGGGGGTTTTTCTGGGTTTTTTCCCTCTCTCTCTTTCTTTTCTTTTTCTCTTTCCATTTACATTATTGCTTTAGTTTAACTACTATCTTTCAGAAACATGTTCCATTAACCATCACCAAAAATTATGTATGGAAGATTCAAACAAAAGCTTCTGTCAGCATATTAATTTATTCTGATAATTTCACAAATTCTCTGAATAGACAATTATGCTTCCTTTTTTCTTCCTTTTTCTAGCCTCTCCAAATATGCTTTCAAATCCCTCTCAACTAGCTCTCCACATTATGTACAAAAATAAAATAAACAAAGTCTTATCTCTTTCATTTATTTGCTCTTTCTCTCATTTCCTTCTTTCCAAACTGTTCTCTTGCTTTTCTTCTTCCTTTTCCTTTCCTAATCTTCTATATCCCAGCCTACTTGTCATCATTATTTTATCACATTCTGTCTGGATTATTGAAAAATGAGTGAAATTTTAAGCCAAGTTTTAAATTACATGTCCAACATATGAGTGAATCTTTGGGTACTTATAGAACCAACAGTGGTACTCAACTTCCAGTATAGGATCTGAGACTGACCCTATTGGGTTGATGAGGCTGAAGAAACATAAATACCAAAAAATAACCAAAGCCTTGGTAACACATCATGGAAAACATACACTAACTAAAAAGTTGTTGTCTTTAGTGGCAGTTTTTCTACCCTAACAGAGACAACAATTGACACAAAAATAAGAAAAATATTAGACTGCAGAACCACCAGAAACTTCCAAAAACTCAAAAAAGGACTCAAAAAGCCTAAAGGATAGATGTTTTATAAGATAAAAGAAGAAATAAATAAATATGTAATTAGTTCCGTGATCTCAGGATGTCAAAAAATACATGAATGATTTAATTTGCTAAGTATTTAATGAGCTCAAAGAAGACACAAATAAAAACTTAATGAAATATACAAAATAGCCGGGGATTTAGCTCAGTGGCTTAAGCGCCTACCTGGCAAGCGCGAGGTCGTGAGTTCGATCCCCGGTACCAAAAAAAAAAAAAAAAAGAAATATACAAAATAATACAATAATGAACATTTTGGTAAAGAATTAGAGATCGTCAAAAGTAATCAAGCAATTATCCAGGATATAGAAAATGATATTGAAAGTATAGGAAGCAGAAATGAGCAATGTGAAAAGACAATGTCAGAGCAAAAGGCAAGGTTGATGTAGTATATTAAGTACTCAGTAAAACCTAAAACAAGACAACATGAAACAGAATCCTAAAATTGGCAGTAACTCAAAAATACCAACTTAGCAAATATAGGGTTATAGATTATAAAATGATGCAAAGATATAAAAAGCTTATTTACCAAAATCATAGCAGAAAATTTTTCAAATCTAGAAAAAGAATACAACTTTCAAATAAACAAGGAATATAGCAGACTTTCCATAAAATTCCAGAAAATAACTTCTCCACAAAATAGGCAAAATCTGAGATTCCAGCACAAAGAGAGAATACTAAAAACCATTAGAAGAAAACATCAAGTAACTCATAAAAGCAGGACCTATCAAAATAACAGTAGATTGCTCAATGCAAATCTTAAAGTCAAGAGAGCATGAAGCAAATTTTTTCAAAACCTCCAGAAAACTTTAAATTCAGGTTAAAATATGCAAAAAAAGTCTTTCAAAATTGAGAGATTAATAAAATGGTCCATGAAAAGGACACTTAAAACTATCATGAATCCCGACAAGCATTGAAGAAAATACTCAAGGGACCCTAGACAGAGACAATAAGGTCAACATTGTCAAACAGTCCAAAGGAAAGAAGATCTTCAACTGGGGAAGTAATTTTAAAAAGAGAAGAAATAAACAAATCATCAATGGAAAAATAATACAGTGACAGAATGCAGTAAATATCTTTCAGTAATAAGACTCAATGTGAATGGCCTTAACTTTTTTTGTGGGGAGAGGGACTTAACTTTTAAATCAAAAAACACAGACTGGCAGATTAGATCCATGTTGTTTACAAGACAAAAATAAAAAAACAAAAAAAAAACCACTAAAAGTAATGAGGATGGAAAAAAAGTACTATATGATACAAGAGCCGGAAACCAAGCAAAAGTAACTACTTCTATTTTCAGACAAAATAGACTTCCAGCCAAAGTGATCAGAAAAGTAAAGAGATTTCATACTTTTAAAGAGGAAAATTCAACAAGAAGAGATAACAATTGTAAATAAATATGCTCCAAATTCCAGGGCCTCCAAATTCATAAAATAAATGCTAGCAAACATCAAATGTCAAATTAACATGAGTGGAATCATACAGAGGGACTTCATTGCCTTATTTTCACAAATAAATACGTTACCCAGACAAAATATCAACAAATAAATATCAGAGTTGAACTATACATCAAATAAATGGATTATTAGTTATCCACAGAGAATTGCATACAATCACAACTGAATGTGCATTTTTTTCTCAACAACACACAGTGTATCTCCAAAACAGACCACATCTTAAGACATAAAGCATCCTTAAATAAACACAAAGGAATGGAAATAATCTGCATATTATTGGATCTTAGATAAATGCAACTAAAAATGAAACTGCACAATCATATGAAGATTAAATAATATAATTTTGCATGATGAATGAATTACAGAAGAAATTTAGACATTACTAGAGTCAAATAATGGCACCATAACATATCAAAACTTATAAGACACAATAAAAAGAGTTCTAACAGGAAAATTTGTAACCATGAATGCCTACATTTTTTTTAAAAAATTGAGCAATCCCAAATAAATATCCTAAAAATGCATCTCCTAGAAAATCATAATCAATTAAACCCAAAACTTAGGGAAGAAAAGAAATTATAAAGAGTAGAGCAAAAACAAATAAAATTGACCCTAAAAATATATAAAGGATCAATTAATCAGAGAGTTGATTCTTTGAAAGAATAAAGACTAGATTAACCCCCAACAAACTCCCCCTAAAAGTCAAAGAAAATAATCATGTCAATGCAATTAGAAATGAAAAATACACAAGTCACAAAAGATACCACTGACATCCAAGGGAGTATAAGAAAACACTTTAAAAATTTATACTGCAATGGCCCTAAATCAAGGCCAGCAGATTGCTATAGCTGCTGGTTTCAAACAGGAGCCTAAAGAGAATTCTTTCTGTGGTCTGTTGGCCATTTCAAAAATTTGGAAATGTAATGGTCAATTCATCAGAAAGAAAGAGCAGGTGAGTATGGCAGACTTTCGGGGGCCTGCAGGGGAGAGACCCTGGCACCTCGGGACCTGCACCATGCGGTTGACTTGGGGTGCCGGGAAAACAAGGAGCTCTTTCCCTCTCTGGGGGGCGGCTGTAAGTGTGGCAGACTTTTGGCGGCCAGAAGGAGAGAGACCTTGGTGCATCGGGACCTGCACCATGCGGCTGACCCTGGGTGCCAAGAGAACAAGGGACTCCTCTCCTCTCTAGGGGGCGGCTGTGAGCCTGCCGGTGCGTGGGCTGAGAATCAAACATCTCATGTAGTCCTGTCCCCTGTCCCGTGCCCCCCTCAACAAGTGGGAGCCAGTGAATTACACATCTTGTGAAAAGATTGGCTATGTTATTTAGTATGAGCTCCCCATATGCAAAGATATGAACAACCATTTGGAAGAAAACAAGAGACAATATGACAGATAGTGAAGATCTCTGGTTGTCTAGCTTTGAAATTTATGCTTTCATATGTTCCATTCTGTTCTGTTTTGTTGTGTTTAATTTTACCCCCTCTAAAATAAAATTTTTTAAATGGCAAAAAAAATTTATACTGCAAAAAACAGTGAATCTAGAAAAAATGGATAAATTCATAAATACAGATGAATGACCAAAACTGAACCAAGATGATACAAAAACACTGAGCAAACAAATAACAGACAATAAAATAGAGGCAGTAATAAGTTCCCTACCAAGAAATAAATGCTCAGGACTCACTGAATTCACTGCTGAATTTTACCAGAACATCAAGAAAGAACTAATGCCAACATTCCACAAATTCTTCTATGACATTCAAAGACAAGAAACATAACCAAATTCATTCAGCAAAGGTAGTATTATCCTCATACCATATCTGGAAAATGACTTAACTAGAAAAGAATACTACAAGACAAGTTTCTAATAAAAATACATGAAACAATCCTCAAAAAGATATTTGCAAACTGAATACAAATCACTAAAATGATCTTAAAATATGACCAAGCTGGCTTCATTCCAGGAATGTAAAGATGGTTCAAAATACATAAATCAATGAATGTACCACATCAACAAATAAAGTTAAAAATTACTTGGACATCACAAAAGA
>PVJX010034535.1:0-18862 GCA_004027295.1 Dolichotis patagonum | reverse complement strand
AAAAAAAAAAAAAAACTCAAAGAAAATTTGGTAAATATTACTGTAAGCTTTAGACACAGAAGACATCAAACAAGGTAGAAATGCCAGAAGACATAGAGCAGTAGACAGGAAAACCTAATCATTCATATATATGGGGTTTTTTTTTTTGATCCCAGGTATCTAACTCACTACCTCGTTCATGTCAGGCAAGCACTTATGCCGCTGAGCTAAATTCCCAGCCCCTTTAAATTTTTCTTTAGGATAACATCAAAGGACTTTACATAGGAGTACAGATTAAATGTATGAGCTAGGAGGAGTTAGGTGAAATGTATGAGACAAGAAAAAAAAGTTTATTTTAAAATTTTCCTATAAATAAGTAAGAAATTACAAATAACCCTTTCATATATCACACACAAAAAAGATCTGGCAAAACATGTAATAATTCACAGATAAAAACCATAAATAGGAGAACCAGCAGCGTCTCCTGAGATCTGTTGGAACTCAGGAACTCCATGGAACTCCATGTTGGAACTTAGGGCGCTGGGAAACCAAGCCATCAGCTCGCCGCCCGGCTAAGCTGCTGTGAGCCTACTGGTGCAGTGCAGGGGCTGAGAGTCAAACACCCATCCTTCCCAACCCCGCTTCCCCTCCCCACTCCCCACCCCTCCGGTTAGCAAATGGGAGCCAGAAGTGTGAGCATCTCTTGGGAGGCTGACCATATGTAGTGTGGCAAATAAGGGGGATTTCCTTCTACCATCTCTTTGAGGGCAAGTATTTTTATCACTGTTTTGCTTTGTCCTGATTGATGGTATTGCTCTATTCAATATTCTGTTTTGTTAGGTTCTATAATGGTCTATATTCCCTTTGATTTTGCTATACCTGATTGAAAGAACAACTATTGTGAAGATAACGAGATATACTGTGGTACCTATTACTGTTATCCCAGTAACCTGCCGTGAAGTTCTGTATCAATTTCATAAATAAATAAATAAATAAATAACCTAAGACTAAATAACCTAAAACTAAGGAGATTTTTAGCCTTAATAAAAGAACAGTAATAAAAATTCAATCAATGAAATATCAAATGCTCATCAAACTGACATATATTTAAAATCTCCATAACTGTATTAGTCACTTTCCCACTGCTGGGGGAAAAAAACACCCCAAACTCACAACTTAGAGGAGTTTTATTTGGACTCACAGGGGATTCAGTTCATGGTTACTTGATATCAAGGCAGAAAACAGCATGACAGGAGGGTACAACAGGGAAATCTGTTCACCCCATGACTGCCATGAGCTTACCACTAATCACTAAAAATCACAATGCCCCAGACAGCAGTCACCTTCAAGAAGTCCCCCCACCGAATACATAAGACTACTGCAAAACATTTTAGATGTAAAAACCATAATATTGCATCCTATAAAAATCAAAAAGAAAGTTAAATTCTTCCAACACACAATGGCACAGGTAAACATTTCCATTCCAAAAGATAGGAATAATGGAACAGAAAGGAATCAGTCCAAAGTAAGACCAAAACCCACTAGACCAAACATTAAGTCTGTAGCTCCTTAAAAAAGGAGCACACAGTGGTAAATCTGAGCTTCAAGGGATTTGGGCAGCCTCATCCAGGGCTCTGCCTGCTGCAGCCCACTTCCCCTGTCTCAGGTTGGCTCCACTCATGGCCGGCTTGAAGCCTTCTTTGGCAGATAGTCCACATTCTAAGAATCTCTGACTTTCCAGCCTCCCTAATCTGACCTCCAAGGCTTCCCTCTGCAATCTGGGTGAAAGCCTCTCTAACCCACAACTCTCTCATTCTGTATGTGGGTAAAACCAGCATCAAAAGAACGATGTCGAAGTATGGCATTGTAGAGATTTCAGTTCACTGTTGGCTGGCACTGTTAGCAGGGTGGCACAGCAGAGCGTCATCGAGAGGAGAAACACTCTGTGGCAAAGCAGAGCAGGCAGAAGGCAGCAAGCAGCAAGTGACAACCAAAAACCCTCTTTCAGACCTTATATTTTATCCAGATGACCCACCCTTAGGGTGGTAGCACTCATATCCTTAATGTTAGCATTGCATGCATGATCCAAGAAGCACACACCCTAGATCCAGTCACCTCCAAAAAGCCCCACCTATGACTCCATAAGGCTTTGGGAGGACATCTAAACATAACTCATAATATACTCCAAGGCTTCCCTTAACTGGGTTCCTTATTGCTGACCTGTAGCTTTCTCATTTTTTAAGTCTGAGGACTTATTAGTAAATCTTTAAGATTCCCTCCAGTTCAAATATTGTATTACTAGTTGCCATGGCATTTGAGAATTTTTCCCAGTAAGAGAGGTGAGTTCACAGGTAAGAACTCAGTAAAAAATAATGGAAGTAGAAAGACAGGAAATTGCCACCAAGAACATTGATAACTCTTTTTAAAGTATCCTTTTATATGTAGATAAATCACAGCTCCTATCATAAGCTTTTGTACCTCCTAGAACAATTATGGAAAACCTTTCAGAGCTTTCAGTTATATAAACAACCAGCTGGGGCATGCATGCTATAGGCTCGCCACCACTGACCTAGAATCATACACCAGATAGAAGGCTTCAAGATCATCCTGATACTCTATGAGTTCACAACACTTCAACACAGAACCAACAAGATCTACAAAGTGTACATATATTCTGTCAAAAAAATTATTGATGATATGACAAGGTCAAAAAATAAATGCCTAATATAGTAGTCCTTTGGTATTCTAGAATTAACACTCAACTGTTATAACTGTATCCCAAAGTTGCTGAAGTTTCATGATATAAAATAATTACTCTGTTGTGGCACTAATAAAGCACATGTTTACCAGAAAGTCCAGTACAGCAGTCAGTTAACACACAGTATAACACACTATTTAAATCTGTATCTCAAGAAGAAAGTATTATTCCTTACTTTCTAAAATCTTTTACATAACTAACTCTGCTAAAGTGAGGGGGATTAAAAAAAATCAACTTTTGAGGAGGAAAGGAGAGCTGAAAGGCAAAATAATTCTTATGCAGATAAATTTTTTAAAATTTTGGATAAAATAAAAATGGAAATGCTGAATTTGGCAATAGATCAGATACATAACATAAACCAGACCATAAAAGCTCTATGTGGACATAAGAAAAAAGTTTTAATGGAAATAGCTAGCCAATGAACACTCCCAGTAGTGTTCTACTTACTAAGTGAGAAATTAAACTTTAATGTAAGCCTCAAAGTCAAAGATATGTAAATACTCTATAGAAATATGTTTGTGAAGAAAGCCAGAGGTCTCTACAAACATTTCCACATTCACCTTGGGTTTATTCCTAGCAAACATCAAGAGTCTCACGTAAAATTGTTCTGAGGGAAGAGATTCACTGCCAAATGGTCTGGATTAGAATTCAAGATCAAAAGGAGACCAAATTAATAGGTTTACATCACAATTATTTCATTCTTCAATTACATGCATATGAAGTTCACATATGGTTACCTGCTTATTAAGAGAAAAAGTTTTCTTCTACAAAGAAAGCAATACTCTGGACTCTTAAGTCTGATTTTTTGCTTCTTCCCTGGCATTTTTCTCTATTGTACTTGGAATAAAATCTTTATACTATTACAGAAAATGAATGCATTAACTAAATTGAGCAATTGCAATGACAAATCTATGAAGAAAAAGTGTGTGGGTGTATGGATATTCTGGTGTGGTAAAAAAATCACATTTTGAAACAAGACAATTTATACATTACAGATTTGGAAAAATTAGACAAAAATTGACCTATTTTTCTTTTACATTTTAAATTCCTATTGTGAACAAAAATATAAGACCTACTTTAAAAATGTATATAGAGTACTAACCTTCAATGAACCGAGAAATGCATAACCAAGCTTATACATATTTATAAATTAGATAACTGATGCATAGTAGACTACAATATTTAGGGTTTTATTTTTGCTTTATTTTTTTCTGCCCATCCATGCTCCTAAATCACTCTTATAAAAACCACAGGCCATGTAGTCTGAGTAACTTCCTAATGTATGTTGTCCTGTTGTTAATAATGATAACACTTTCCACTCTTAACACCAAAAAGAAGGCCATCCAGAATACTACTCTGGGAAAAAAACTGCATCTTTCTAATATGATAAATAAAACTATGATTCATCTGCTCCTTCCTACAGGCAACTTTCATAGCAGAAAATAAGAAGTGCATTCATTATAAAAGAAAATCAGACAAACATAAAGGAAGACAAACCTGAAAACCAGAGCTGCTTGAGAACCAGATGCAATAAAGCTATTCCTACCCACTCTGAGGTTCTCGCTACATGAGTTATACATTAACTTCCCTTTTGTTTTAAAGATGGATTTCTGTTAATTATTCATAGAAAAAGCATCTTGCTTTCAATTTGTGTCCACTATAAAACTAGAACCAAAATAAAGTCTAGTTATACAGTAAAATAAATTTATTTTCATTCAGAAAAGCTGAAAAACAGGTTTACTAATTAACTGAATATTGTAACATACTAAAAATCATCACGTACAAACGGATGATTTTCTAGACTTAGAAAATGAATTAAATGAATAAATTCTGTTAGCATTACAGGATGTAGTTCAGAACTCACTATAAATTATTATAATTATCAACATTTTATAGTTATCTAAAAATAAGTGTACAGTTATTTTTTAAAAATCAATACCTTTTCAATTCAATTTACTATTTATTTGTTTATTAATTTACGCATCACTTAACAGGGATTCATACTGAAAAATGCATTATTAGGCTACTTTTTTGTGCCAATGTTTTGTGAACATCACAAACTAAGACAGTTGTGATGCTACTAGACTGATATAAACTTACTGGACCACTGTCCAAAAAGTCACTGTATGTCACCTGACTGTATTCTTTTTTAAAGGATAAATATAGAAGTTTCCCTGTTTCTTTGAAATAATTTCTAGGAACACATTTTGTAGGACTGAACCATATTCGTACATTTGGGCTGGATATATGTGATTCTAAATTCCATGCATACGATTACTTATTTCTAAGATGACACATTATATAATCCAAGTATATCAAGACGACACTGTCTCAAGATACATATGCAAATGAGATTTTACAAATAGGGTTGAGTTTTTAATTACTATTTTTTGATTCCAAAAAAATTCAGAAAAAAAATCTTGTTGCTTTAAAAGTGGCAAAATTTCAAAGAGTAAAATTTAAGTATGTATTCCCTACTCTCAGATATTTAGAAACATAAAATTATGCACAAACACACACAAGGGAGAAGGTATAAGGCATAATGTTAACACTCAAGGAATCTGGTAAGAGTGTGCAAGATTACTCTTGAGAGTTTTCTCTAAATTTGACATTCTTTCAACTTAAATTCACACATTTCTATCTGTGATGTGATTACTAGAATAAATGATGATTTTTATATAATTTTTTGTGAATTTTGTTTTCATGTCTTTGACCTATTTTATTGCTATTTTAATCCTTACCTTTACATTTCTAACAACTCCAAGCTTACCAAACCTTTTTCTGATTCATAGTGTTACAGAAAGCCATTTGTTTCTCACTTTAGCTTGTTACATCACACAGTGAAATCTATCTGACAAATCTATTAGACATTTGTTTTTATTCTATGACCATAAAGTATTGTTCATCTCAAGGTTAAACAAATACTAACCTATATTTGCTTCTAGTTTGAAAAAAAATAGGAAAAAGTGAAAACAGTAATGGAACTGGGGAAATTATTCAATTTATGTATTTCCCTATCTGCTACTCAACTTAAAGGAGAAAAGTTATTTTAGTTAATTGCAATTTTAAGGTAGATTTTAATCTTTTTAATGACTATGTGCTTCTACTCTCCAAAAGTCACACAGTTACCATAAAAATAAAAGATCAGAAATATAGAAATGACTACATAATGTGGTATATGCCTATAATCTCAGCTACTAAGAGAAGCAGAGGCAGAAAGATCACAACTGGAAGACTAACCCTTATAAAAATAAATCTAGACATGACATATTCATGAAAAATTTTTCAAATAAACGAAAAAGAAATTAAACACTTTCGTTAAACTTTCTCTGTATATTAGGTGATTGCTAAATGTAATGGGAACACAAAATTTTACCTGGAATACACTACAGTCTAACAGTATCCATTCCTTTTATAAGTTGGTTCCTATGCAACAAAACAAAGATCAACAAATATTCAAGAAGTTAGAATATCCTTAAGGAGCTACGTTATGTAAATATCATGGGTGGATTTTTCCATTTGGAAATAGTATCTCACTGTGGTCAGGACCATAAGCCTTGACTCTAACGTAGACATGTTCAAATAGCAGATACGCTGTAAAACAGTTCATGTGATCAAAATCAAATTATTTAAAGTCTCTGTGCCACAGTTTCTTCATCTGTTATCTAAGATAACAATACTTTAAAAAAGAAAACAATACTTTTTACCTCATGTGACCTGTAGAAATATTAAATAAGTAAAATACAGGCAAAACACTTGGAACTGGAACCAGTCCATTCAATGCAGCAGCAGTCAATGCATTAGCTACTCTTTAGAACTACTTAGACTTCTGAGAAGATGGCAGAGCCTTAAGCAGCAGAGAAAACAGCCTCTCTGAGAGTCACCATCCAGACACTGAAATACAGTATTGTAAGGAAGACAAGAAGGAGGGAAGTGAGCCCCAGACCCAGGAAGAATCTGACGTACAAACTGAAGCCCACAGAGACAGTAAAAAGAAAAATTTCAACAAAGAAGAAAGCGGTAGCTGACAAAACCTTCACCCTGAGATGGGACTCACTGCATGAGAGGAGCTGTTGGAACCCGGGGATGCATGGTAACAGTGACAGTGACGGTGATGACTGGCAACCCCAGAGGCTTCTGCAGAGAGACACGGCATTGGAGGACAGCAGTGGACACGGAGGACTGCACTGGCAGCCAGTGAGTGCAGAGGACTCAGACCTCCTACCAGAGAAAGCCACTGTCTAGGAGCCATTTTGGACTCAGCCAGATAAGCCCAGAACCCAGAACTACTGCCGGCTTCCTCTAGTAGCTCCTAGCTGGGCACAGACCCATGGAAATAGCTTGGACTATGGTGAGCCCAGTGAGTCCAGTCTCAGAGCAGGCCTGCTGAGGTTGTCTACTACTCCGCCATAAAGGAGTGGCTGCCTTGCTGGGATACAGTGGCACGATTCGGGACTCTCCACAGGATGTCTACTAGTGCACCCAGAGAGAATTCTGGAAGTGCACTATTTGGTTTTCTTTTACTTTTTCATTTGTCTGGTTTTTGTTTCTTGTTTTTTTTTCTTTTCTCTTTTTCCTACTTGTTTATATATGAGTGTGAAAGTGATTCCCAACCTCTTTGCAGGTGTGATTCTGTTCTGTTCTTTAACTCTTCCATCTCTCTTTTCCTTTAGTCTTCTGCACCAGTTTCCCAAAGTTGGTGTGATCCCCCTTTATCCTTCAACCTTACTTCTGATCTGTTGCTCTTCTTCCACTTCTCTATCTCTTTAATCCATTTTAAATTTTAACCCGAAGGGCAAAGTTGACACTTATAGACTTACATAATGTATAGCTTTATATTTTATTATATAATTATAAATCTAGTTCACTATTTATGTTATATAATCATAAATCTAGTTCACATGGTTTAAAGTTGCAAATTAAGGGTTAGTTCATTTTGTTGTTTTCTAGGCTGTGTTTGCAGCTATTGATACCACTATAGCCAATTGTTCTAAATAGTTGTTGGTCCTGATAATCCAGAACTGAGATTAACTGAGGGTCACAGAAAATACAGAGGCACAGTGCCAAAGAACTAGGCCAAATAAGCAACAATTTCTCATCTCCAACAAACAGAGGAGGTAAGATCTCCCAATAGACTCAAAACCCAAAAACCAGCTATACCTAAAGATACCTCAGAGAAGTAATCATCACCTTAGGGTCCTAAATACTACCAACAGGCAACTTACAAGCATCGCCCCAGAAATTAAATTTAAAAAATACAGAAAATAAAATGAGAAGACACTTAAGAAAAATGTAACCTCAGATATCCAGTTCACCAAAGGCAAATCCAGGAGGCAATGAGGTGGGACAATCCAAAAGCCCCCCACCCCTCCAGGTCTCTCTGAAGTGGAAACAACAAAGCAATTGAATGAGGCTCTGGAAAAAATGAAATCAGAAATAATCTCTCAGATATCTTTAGAACTATGTCTATTTGAGTCTCAGCTAAAAATCCTGTCAGCGTTTTCATTAAAGGAAATAAAAGCCAGAAAAAACTTGAGATGAAAATCAGAAGTCAGAGTTTCACTGTTATTCTTTACTAAGTGCATGATTTATATGTACCCAACAAAAGAGCAGAAAAAAATTACTGGGAATTTCAAAAACACATTTGGAGTGAAATTTTTGCACCATACCTTTTTAAATATCATATAGCCCAAGCACATCAAAAACAAATGTGTAAAAAATGCACTTAACAAAAAAAATAAAAACACAAATACCTAACAGCATACTATTCAGCCATAAAAAAGAAGTAAAATTCGTGATTTGTGATAACATGGGTAAACTTGGAGAAAATGATGTTAATTTTAATGTATGTAGAAATAAATAATCTACATAATCCTGAGATTTCCCTGATTAAATCTCTGAGAAACCTTTTTTGAGGGGTGGGAGGGCATGAGATAGGGTTTCACTATGCGGTTCAGGCTGGCCTTGAACTCAGCGCAGGTTGGTCTCAAACTCACAGTGATCCACCCGCCTCAATTTCCCAAGTGCTGAGGTTACAGGCCGGCACCCCCACACACAGCTCCTGTATCTGAAAAACTTAACATAGAAATATGTTTAACTTACTGTGAAGTGCCAGGGATTTAGCTCAGCAGCGTAAGTGCCTGCCTTGCTAGCGCAGGGTCGTGAGTTGAATCCCCGGTACCAAAAAAAAAGGAAGTACTGTTACTAACTTACGGTGAAGTATGGTAGTAAGAGTCAGAAAAGGATGACAAAGTTGAGATTTCATACATAGATAACAGAAATATATATACTATATCAAACACAAATACATACACACCTATGTACATACATTTACACATAAATACCACTAAATTCTTACACAAAAATATTTGTGTATCCCATCACAGAAAACGTAAATAATACACATAATTATACATTTGCATTGATTCTCTATAAAAACAGTAGTTTACCTGTTTGGGTAGTCGGAACAAGGAATTTTTATAGAAAATGTCCTTAGCCTGGCTCCATGTACCATCAATGATGATGACTGTAGAAGGATAGACAGGAGACGCTGATATAAATTCTTCCAAGTCAGCAGCTTCAGCCCCTGGGTACAATATCAATGTACCAGACCTCCTGCAGACAGCTGAAAGTTCAACATCTCTAAAAAAAAAGTTTTTGTAAATACAATTTTATTAGTTTGTGGGCAAAATAAAAAGTTTTATTATGTTTACTGAGTTCCTAATAAAAGTTTCCCCTAATTATCTAATTAAAGATACTAATTGTTAATAAAATATGAGTTAAAAGTCTCAAATTTTGTGTACTCTATTGACTCATTAGCTGTAATTCTGCTACTCTCTAAGAGTCCCAAACTTCACTGTTTCCTATCAAAGCTTTTCTCTCCAACTACCAGTGGCATAATTTTAACCCTCTCAAAGAAATATCTATGTAGAAGAGAACTGTTTCTAAATTGCACAGAAAGTTAATTTACCTTTCTTCACTGAATCGACGACCAATCTTTACTTTACACTTGTCCTGGGGGAGACATGCTTCTAGCAGAGGAACAGTCCGCAATACTTTGTTTTCCTGTAGTGAAAAAATTAATTAAAACATAGATTTTAACTTAAATAAACACACTTTAAAAACTTTCATGATGAGGCTGCAGGTGTGACTCAGTGGTGGAGCAATTGCTTAGCATGCACAAGCCCCTAGGATCTATCCACAGCCCTGTAAACTTTCTTGTTGCCAAAAGAATTTTAGGTATTTAACTACCATATAGGCCTTAGGTGGTTTAGAACATTTTCCAATATTTCTCATAATGTTCTTCACTCCTCATCATCACTGTGAGACTTCAAAACAGACTTAGTCACTTTCCAATCAATGTAATAAATATACATATATCAAATTAAATAGTGCCAAACAATTTTAAATGCCACAGCTGTTCCCAGATAAACTTCCCAGTACCTCTTCCAAGAGATAACTGCTTCAACTCTTTTACCTATTTCTTCTAAAAGTTATCTCTATCTTTACATATGTATCCTTATTTCTTAATTTATCAATTTCAGATAAACTATCAATTATCAGCATCGTAACAGCTAACATTAATGTACACAACTCTAAGTGCAATACATACATACAAATATAGATTCATTTACTTTTCATAATAAACCAGAAAAGAAATATATCTTCTAGTGGGTCCATTTTACTAAAGAGACAGGTAATGCACAGAGAGGTTAATTAACTTGCCCAGAGTTATAGAGTTTACAAAACTATTAAGCATTTGAATTCAAGCAATCTGGCTCTAGCCTTTGCTTTTAACTACTGCATTTTATAACTGCAATCTCAAGACAAATGATGAATTAACTTTCTTTTACCACTCTTTACCCTCATCTCTTATATTTTAACCACTTACCAGTCCACTTAGTTAAATACAGGATAACCAAAATATACATTATTTCATTAAGTTTTATAAGACAATACAGCAGGAAATATAAACCAACAATTTTATCAAATTTATTCAACAAGAATCGACTGAAATGACACCTGCCCAAGTCACATTCCAGTTAGTACATGAACAAACACACTGTCCAGTGATGTTCAGGGTCCACTTCAAGTGGTTAAGCTAAACCAATAAATAATGTTTACATCATTATAATTAAATATACATTGTTCACAAAGGGTAGGGAATTTAACATTTCTCTTTTGTAAAGTTTTTTTTTATATTTGAGGTAACCTGCTGTTTTTATCCTTAAGTAATTTTCTACATTCATACATTTATGTTTTGAAATCCTCTGTATTATATTATCTGTTCTACCAAATCTTTTCTCAGCATTCCCTTCTAGAGCCTTCCCAAATGGTTTTTAATAAATTTTAGGATGGACATCAAACTGGCATATCGTTTTATCAAAAATAGTTTGCTAGGTTTAAGCACAAATAATCTAGTATTACTGAATTAGATCAAGATTATAGTTCTTTTTCAACAAGGAAAAATATGGATATACTTGTACATACATAATTCACATTTGTAGCACACACTATTTTAGATAGATTTTTTCCTAGACTGTAAATTAATCATAGTAAAAAAATTTTAGAGATTTGAAATTATTAAAATTGCCACAAATCAATGAATACATCCACATTTTAAAAGCTATCTTATGTTTGGAACAACATAAAAATGAAAAGGTATATAGTATATATACTATAGTATATAGTATATATACTATAGTATATAGTATATATACTATAGTATATAGTATATATACTATAGTATATATACTATAAAATGAAAACAGCATTTGCCATCAAAACTCTTGCACAAAACTGATGTGGCCAGCATGCTATCACTGTAAGTTTGAGTTACATCATGTTATAAGCTTGGATGCAGTTAACATAATTCTTGTGTCCAACTTGTTAGAATACTAAAAAAAAAACACAGTGTTGTTAAGACCTTCAATCTCTGGTACCAAAAAAAGTAAAAATAAAAATAAATTTTAAAGTTGCTCAAAAAATGGAATATTTAACAATTTTCAATAGAAGAAAATTGGAAAAAGAAAAAGACAAATTAATTTCCTTTATATTTTTATTAATGTCTTTAACATTAAAAAAGTCTCTGAAATTTAAACAATTATTCCTCTTCAAAAGTGAGACTGAGGAGGGGGAAAAGAAAGAAGAGGAAGGGGAAAATAAAGAAGAGACAAGAAAAAAAAAGAATGGAAGGAAAAAATGTAAACAAAGGCTTTATAAATAAATAAGGATAAGAAGAGTCGATAGAAGGAAAAAGGAAAGGGAAAAAAGAAGCAAGATACATCATATATAGGTATAAATTCCCTATGATGAATGTGATCATTATATTTATTTAAAATGTACCAATAAATTAAAATTTTTTTTACAGAGAACACTGGATTTAAGGTATCCTGAGTTCGTAAATACTGGGTTTTAACTCCAGTTTACATTAAATCCATTCATACTGTAAGTTGATTAGCTTTGTATTAAATGTAATTTAGTCCCCTTTCATTACTACAATTAATCAAGAATTACAACACATACACAACAGCATACATATGAAACTAACCAGAACAGGAAAGTATTAATTAAAAACTCCTTAAATATAACATATAAAATAAAACAGACAAATCTGTTCAGTTCCTCTAAAAGGAATTTAGTTATACATTCTTTATAAAACTAAAAAAGTTACTTTTACTTTAACAAGAAAAGACATCAAAAAAACAGAAGCTATGACCAAACTTTTAGAAAGCAGTGATTTTCTTAGCTCTTTACTCAAAAAATTGTGTCTTCATTTGACATTTTTGGAGTTCTAAATTTGTATACTACTCAATGACAACTTGTGAAATACTATCAATCTCTAAATAGTTTGACTCTAATCATATCATATATAAAATTTTTCCTGAAGAGTAAATATTTACTAGCTTTTTCAGAAATACTAAAGAGCTGTATATTTTTTGTTTTTTAATGAGAAAAACAGAAGAATCAAGATGCAAACAAACAAAAAAAAACAAAAGCAAAATGATAACAAAAAAAACAATGGCGATATTAACTTTCAAAACAAGATGATAGGAATTTAACAATGGTTGTTATATTGCATACTGTTATTCTCAAAGTAATTGTTCAGGATACCAGATACAGGCATGCAAGACTGATCAAACAATTAAATTTCCCTTTGAGCAGTTTCTTTCCTTTTTACTGTATCTATTTTAACTTTTAGATCTTACTCTTTCAGTTTTTTGCACTAGGGAGACAACATGGTATTTACATATACAAGTATGATTTATTTCACTTATGAGCATCACTTCTAGTTGAATCCATTTACCTATAAAAGCCTCAAGTTTAACATTCTTTATGGCTGAGTAGTGCTCCATTATATAAAAATACCACATCTTTTTTATCCATTCCTCATTTGATGGGCATTTGGGTTGTACCCAAGATTTAGCTATGACAAATTGTGCTGCTATAAACATGGGTGCACATATATTGCTGTGGTCAGATGTTTTCAGTTCTTCTTGGAAAATACTCAGATGTGTACTTCTCCTTGTGCCTTCATATTTTATTTGAAATTGCATAGTTTACAAAATCTTACCTCTGCTGGATGCTGGATTATATACAAGTGGGTGGAGATGTGCAAAGGGTGCACTGGTAGAAACGGACACAAACACACTTTCTGAGGTCGCCTAAAGAGTGGAAAAAAAAAGAAAACAGAAACCTGTCAAAATTTTAACAATTATGTAACAATATCCTAACATATGAACATAATCCATGTTATGTAAAAAGGTTTGTTAAACTTCTTTTCAAAATGAGACAATAAAAATGAATTTAATCAATCAGATTCAGACAAGAACATTTTGGAAGAAATTTAAGCACATTATTTAAAGGAAGAATCAATAAAGTATGGCCCTGAAGCAAAGCCAGCAGATCACTGTAGCTGCTGGTTTCAAACAGGAGCCTAAAGAGAATTCTTTCTGTGGTCTGTTGGCCATTTCAGAACTTTGGAAATGTAATAGTCAACTCATCAGAAAGAAATAGCAGGTGAGTATGGTGGACTTTAGGGGGCCTGCAGGGGAGAGACCCTGGTGCCTGGGACCTCCACCTTGCGTTGACTCTGGGTGCCAGGAGAACAAGGAGCTCCTCCCCTCTCTAGGGGATGGCTGTGAGTGTCACAGACTTTCAGCGGCCCCAAGGAGAGAGACCCTGGCGTGTCGGGACCTGCACCATGTGGTTAACTTGGGGTGCCAGGAGAACACTGGCCAGGAGAACACAGCTGGGGGGCAGCTGTGAGTGTGGCAGACTTTGGGCAGCCCAAAGGAGAGAGACCCTGGCACATCAGTACCTGCACCATGCGGTTGACTCAGGGTGCAGGGAGAACAAGGAACTCCTCCCCTCTCCGGGGAGTGGCTGTGAGCCTGCTGGCATGTGGGCTGAGAATCGAACATCTCATGTCGTCCTGCCCCCTGCCCACCCTTAGCAAGGGGGAGCCAGTGAACTACACATCTTGTGAAAAGATTGGCTATGTTATTTAGTATGAGCTCTCCATATGCAAAGATATGGACAACCGTTTGGAAGAAAACAAGAGACAATATTGTAAAGGAAATATTTCCTGTTAGTAATGTATGATTTGTACTATTTGAGCTGTTTGTACACGGCCTGTTGAAATCTAAAGTTGCCCAAGGACAGAACTGGGTAACTGGGTGGGGAAAACTGGGTCACGAGATGGAAACCGCCCCCCTCCCTTGACTAAGGAATTTACAACTTGAGCCTTTCCAGAGCATCTACTGCCCTTATTAGGTAGCGTCCACTACCCGGGTCTCGGACCCTCCCCCTATGGATACTCTCCCCAATGAATACAGGATTGCCATTCAAACCAACCAATGCCATCTGCTTCTGTACCCGCGCTTGCACGGTCTCCTCCTGCCTTTGTTCAATAGCTTAAAAACCCTGCCCATGCTTAGCTCAGGGCTCTCTGTTCCTGCGTGTTCAGTGAGCCCCATGCATGCTTGGATAATAAAGACCCCATGCTTATTGCATGAGAAGGCGTCTGTTGGTGTCTTCCTTCACGTGGCGGGTGTCTCGACCCTCACAATATGACAGTGAAGATCTCTAGTTGCCTAGCTTTGAAATTTATGCTTTCTTACGTCCTGTTCTGTTCTGTTTTGTTGTGTTTAATTTTACCCCCTTTAAAATAAAATTTAAAAAAAAGAAACTACTTTTAAGTAAATCAACCCAAATGAAACATTATTTCATGTCTTTGTGCAACTCCCATTTGAAAGATTTCTTATGAAAATATTCTTAATCTATTTTAGTCATATGTATATTTCAACCAATTAATACAAAATCAATTCTATACTTTAAACACACAAAAAAAAGAATCAATAAAGTACATTCATGTCAGATACCTCAAAAAATCTCATCTTGGTTATTGTCAGTGGCATAATTCTCACCCTCAGTCCTCTTATTCATGAAGTAACACTTCTAACTTTCATTCCAAAGCAAGAACAGATTTCATTTCAAAGGAAAACCTCTTGTATCAATTGAAGTTGGAAGGTACATGAAGAAGATAAAATATTAATATGAATGTAAGTACCACCTGGAAAAGAATTCTAATCATTTGTAGCCATAAATCAAGTAAGAGCTTACCAATTATGAGAAGAAATTCAAATAGAGCCCACCAGATTATATTTACCCAGAATTATATCCACAAAGTATCTACTTTTTCCATTTATTTTTCCCTTTACTACTATTTACTTTGTGGCTTTTGTTTTGTTTACTTTTTAGTGCTCTGCCATTGTTTAGGTAACTCTCATGTGCAGAACAAAATTCAGACAGAATAAAAGAATAAATACGCCACCCATCTCAGACCTCCAACATGTCTGACCGCCAACATGAGATGTTCTCATCCTAACGGCAACCAAGGTGCAGCTCCATGTGCGTCTTCCCAAAGGTGTTGTGTGAATAAACACAGATATGATACCATTAAATCCTATATTGATGAGCAAGTTTATAATAGGAAATTCAGGCAGCCAGATCTCAAATACTATAGGTATTTTTCACACCAGTTCACTATTAGAAGCAGAAATGGCATGCCATTGTACGGCTATACCGATGAATGTCATAGTAAAAGGAATTCCCAATAATATACTACTACTACAAAACTGACCACTGCCAACTCTTTCCTCAATTTCACATATGTGGAGTTACAGCTTGAGATAAGAAATGTGAGTGTTGCGTTAAAAAAAAAAGTACAGAGCGTGAGTAAACTGGTTCAAATTCCTCTTACAATTACCCAGTCATTCTGTAAGAAACCATCTGACCTATGCTTCTACTAAAGAAATTACCTAGATAAGCGCTGCCTAATCCTCAGCCCATGGGCTATACGCAGCCCTGGACAGCCATTAATGCAAGTCCACAATATCATATGCTTTTAACATCATTATGTGATTTCAGTGACTTTCATGACTCAACTGTATGGTGCTTCGCCTCAGACTGTGTGGGCAAAAACAGAATGCAGTGCAGGGGAGGCACAGTGCAGCGGTGACTGCCCCGTGCGTGCCACACAGATGAATCAAAAGCCTCATGGCTCATGTTACCTGCACTTGTGCGACTGGTGGAGTCAAGCCCAGCAATGATCTGTAACAGTACTTCCACCTGCCTCCAGCTGTGGGCGCCTGGGAAGACAGGCGTTTACTGTGACTAGGCATGTACTGCTTCCTCGGGCTTTTGGCTAGGGTCCAGTGAAACAGACATGTAAGTTTGTGTTATTTTATAAAATAATTTAACATGTTAAAACATAAAAAGAAAGCTCTGTCATGTACATTAACCACATTTTATATGCAATTCAAGACAATTCCTCACCATTCAACACAGCTCAGGCAAGCCAAAGCTTGGACAACCATGATCTAGACAGAGGGAGAACATGATCACACCTCCTCTTTCCTTCATTGAGCCTGGAGTGGAAGATTGACCCAAGAGAAACCAGAACATCTGACTCCCAGTGACCTTTGAGATGATTCAGTACAACTCTTCTGCCCTATACTGGATTTCCTCTTAGGAAGGCAGGTGCATCTATAGGAACAGACAATCTTTCTACAGTCACAAGGGTAAACACTCACACAGACACACACACACACACACACACACACACACACACAGACTGTGACAAATGGAACTGAGTCGCTGACAAAAAGGGCTACTGTAAGAAATTCTCTCCTAATTCAGAGAAGGATGCACAGGAAGAAATACAATCCAAATCTTAAAAAGTCCAAACTCTAATGTTTTAGACTGTTTCAAAAGCATAAAATATTGATCCAAAAATAAATACAGAATGCAACAGAAGAATCAAGTAAAAACTGTTGTTTTTCCAAAATAACACTTGCAACCTAAAGTTGTATCTTAATCACATTCCAATGTATGAGGTGGAACTCAACTTTAAATTTTTAATAATTCCATTCAGAGTTTGGCTGAAAAAAGCTGTGAGTCCACAAACACTAGTTTAATCTTTCACAGATCACAGTCCTAATACGCTAGTATCCAGCACTGTCACACTAGCATTTTCCCTAAGTGGTTAATTTCTAAACTTTAGTAGATAGAACACCTATTCCACTTTTTGTAACTTATTAGCATTCATTAAATCTGTTATGAAGCACTTGTTATTAAACTGAGTTAAATTTCAATTTATTTGGGGACTTTCAGAATTACATAAAACTTCTATATCACGAAAGTTCATCAGTGGTATCACAGAATCAAAGTATGCAAACTGCCCTTTCTAAACACTCTGTAAAAATAAATAATTTTCACTTAATGAACTCAGTGAAAATGTCAAATGAAACACTAAATTTTAAATAATAAATTGGACTGAAACATTGTGGCCTTTTAAAACAAACCTTTGAAACTCTTAAAAATACACAGCTCTCCATAGAAATCAAGTTGTCTTCACATTGAGAAACCATTAAGAACATTTACCAACTGTGCTCTTAAAATCCAATAAAACTTGGTTGTCTGGAACTGGTTAGCTTCTTAACTCACACTACCAAAGTCAATTTAACCCATAAATCTGTGCAATACTTAGAACACATTAAGCACAGAATTTAATTGGTATCACAGTGCTCGTGCTCCAGAACAATCCTCTCTCCTCTTGTTTCCAAGTTTTTCTTAGTGAATTCTAAGCTGAATTCACTTTCTATTATAGTGTGTGTGTGTGTGTGTATATATATATATATATACACACACACACACATATATATACACACACACATATATATGTACACACACACACACACACACACACACACACGTCCTGTATGTTCCTGTTTGCACTCTGCACTGTCCTATCTGCCTCTCTGCCAGATGGCAAACCCATTTAAGAACAGGCTTTTCTTGGTACTTGACTTGGTACTCTCTAGCACTCACTCTCAACCTCAGCCTGCCTAAGAATCACCCCACACATTAAACTTCTAAGCCCCACCGCTTGGAGCTTCTGACTCAGTAAGCCTGCAAATTTGAATTTCCAATAAGTTTCTAGGTGGTGCTGATGCTGCAGATAGCTGAGGAGTGAGGACATGGAGGATGGGAGAACCACAGTCCCAAGAAGCAAGTGCCTAGCAGAGTCCACCTCAGTGGTCTGTTTAGTCCTCAAGTGTTTTGATTTCATTTGTACCTAAATCCTATCCACTAATTTCTTCTTGACCCTGAAAACTGGCCAAGCCTGACGAATTTTTTTGTTGGTTGATTGGTTGGTTGGCTGATTTTTGGTTTTCTGAATAGGGTCTTACTATGTAGTTCAAGCTGGCCTTAAAGTCACTATGTGAGACTGGTCTCAAACTCACAGCAATCCTCCCACTGCCTTCTGAGTGCTAGAATTACAGGCATGTACCAAACGTACCCAGCTAGCTTGATGAAATTTTATACGGAGTAATCAAAGAATACTACACAACAAAGTTTGGAGAAAAGAAGTAGCCAAATCATTTTCCTATGAAAGTATGCCCTTCTCAAATTAAGGAGCTGCAGACAACATAGGTGATGAAATGACCCTGACTAGGGGTCTGCACAGACACTGGAAAACTACACAGACCTGATGGGTACACCATACTTGGGGCTCCTCTATATTGGAATCTTGGCTACTTCTACAGAGTTATAACAGAC
>PVJX010034534.1:0-18864 GCA_004027295.1 Dolichotis patagonum | reverse complement strand
CAAACTGTTTTGTTGCCATGAACATGATCTCTAGTTGGGTCCATTTACCTACAGGAGCCTTGTGATTATTCTACTCTATAGCTGGGTAGCTTTCCACTGCATGCAAATACCATATCTTTCTTATCCATTGTGTGGTTGATGGGCAAGTTACTCTTTTTTTTTTTTTCTTTTGTTTTTTTGGTCTCCTGTCACATGAAACAATTGTTTTCTCTCCTTTGATTTTCAGTCTATGCATTTCCTTTCCAGTTAAATGTGTTTCTTGTATACAGTATCGATGGATCTTGTTTCCTGATCCACTCTCCCCGTTTCTTTTTATAGCTGACCTGAGGCCATCTATATGAATGATTACAACCAACATACATTGGTTTGTCTCTGCCATGCTATCCTCTTGTTTTTGGCCCTCCACTTTTCTACTTCATTCAGTTTCTTGTCTTGTTTGGTGATCCTCCTCTGCTGCTGTTCCTGGAACCATGGTCAGTCTTTCTCTCTCTAGAATATCCTTTAGCACTCTCTGTAAGGTTGGTTTGGTAGCCATGAATTCCTTTAGTTGTTATTTATCAGGGAAGTATCTTATTTTTCCATCAATTTTGAAAGATAGTTTTGCAGGGTGGACCAATCTGGGTTGGAAGTTGTTTTCTTTCAGGGTTTTAAACACTTCACTCCAAACACTTTTTGACTTCATGGTTTGTTTTGATAAGTCTGCTCTGATTCTGATTGGTTTTCCTTTATAGGTGATCTGTCTCTTTTCTCTAACATTTTTTAATATTCTATACTTGTGTTGAATTTCTGGGATCTTGATTATTATATGTCTTGGTGTAAATTTACTTTGGTTATGGCTCATTGGAGTCCTATATGACTCAGTTATCTGCATGCCAGATCCATTTCCCATGTTTGGGAAGTTTTCTTCTATTACTTCTGTGAATATCCCTTTAATTTCATCTGTGTTGACCCCTGCTTCTTCACCTACAACTATCCCTCATAAGTTATTCTTATTTACATCATCTTGTAACTGTTAGGTTGTTATTTCCTGATTCTGTGTTATTTTTAAGAGATCTTTCCTTTCAGTATCACTAGCTGCAATCCTGTATTCAATTTTTGAAAGTATGTCTTCAGTCTCTTTCAAGAATTTTGCCAGCTTTCAATTGAATTTTTAATTTCCTGGATCTGTCTTTGACACTGTTTCATGCATTGTAATCTCTTTCTACATTTACTCAAAGTTTCCATCATTTTCCTATGCTCCTGTTTATTGTCTATGTCTTATTTAGATCTGCTGAACAATTCTTTCAGTATGTTTATTTCTTATTTTACCGGAGACATTATTTCTGACTTAACTGCTTTTACAACCTCGTGAAGTTGTTTCCTTACTTCATTAGCCATCTTCTCAGAGACTTCAGGTGTGTGACTTTTGTTTTTTTCCAGACTGTATCTCCCAGACTTATTCTGTGTGGGCTAGAGGTCTCAGTTTGCCTTTTGCTCCTTTGTCTTGACAGCCTCCTGGGTTCCTCCCAACAAGCTGGTTGTGGGGCCCCAGGCACTTCCCATGTTGGCTGCCCCTAGGCAGTGTAGGGAGATGAGACAGGTACCTGCTTTACTCTAATTCCAGATTTACAGGGAGATAGCAGGGCATGTAGCAGACTTCTCTAGACCTATGCAGCTACACTGCAGCTTTACTGATGATCAGGGGTGCATGGAGGTGGGGCTACTTCTCTCAGCCTGTGTATCTACACTGGGACTCCCACAATGGTGACAGACACATACAAGTGTGTTTGTCTGATTCTGCTAGTGGGTGAAGGCTGCCTGAGGGAGCCAAGGGCCTCCAGTGGTGGTCTACAGATGCGCAGGGCTTACCTGGCTGTGTCCCTGCTACTGCTGGCTGCCTGAGGGAAGGAGTCTTCTGGTAGAATCTCCTTGAGGATGAAGATGGATCTGCTGTTTCTCTCTGCCCATGCTGGCCACCTGCAGGATGTGGTGTTTTGGTGGCGAGGCACAGCAGGTAGAGGTGGATCTGTCTGTCTGCCTTGACCTGCACTGGGCACACAGAAGAAGTGGCCTTCTGGTGGCGGCACCTAGCAGGCAGAGGCAGATCTCCTGGCTCTCTCAGCCCATTCTGGGCACGCAGAGGAAAGGGCCTTCCTATGGTGGAGAGGGCAGGCAGAGGCAGATCTCCTACTGTGTTGGTTTTCATTTCACTTTGTTAGTGATTTCTTTTGCTGTGCAGAACATTTTTAATATGATGAGATCTTGGTTGTTAATTCTTTGAATTATTTCTTATGCAGTCTGGGTTTCATTCATGAACTCTCTACCTACACGCATTCTTCAAGTTTTCTACCTACTTTCTCTTTCACTAGATTTAGTGTTTCTGTTTTAATATTCAGATTCTTGATTCATTTTTACTTTAGTTTACTGTATGGTGATAGACATGGGTTTAGTTTTAGTCTCTGGCATGTAGAGAGCCAGTTTTTCTAGAAACATTTATCAAAGAGGTTTTGTTTCTTCCAGTGGACATTTTTGGACCTTTTGTCAAAGATAAGGTGGCCTTTGTAGCTCTAAATTGTGTCTGCATCTTATATTCTGTTCACTGGTCCTCAGATCTGTTTCTTTTTTTCCCCTTTATTTTTTATTGCAGTAGCTTTGCTGTATAATTTCAAGACAGAGTTTTTAATGCCTCTTACTTTGCCTTTGTCATCTAGTATTTCCATTGTTCTTCTAGATTTCTTCTGGTTCCAAGTGAATTTTAGTTTTATAAAAAATGCTATTGGTATTTTGATCAAGATTGCAAAAAAATCTGTATAACAATTTTGGGAGTAAGGCAATCTTTACTATGTTTAATCTTCCTATCCATGGGCAAGGAATATATTTCCATTTTCTGCTATCCTCTTTGATCTCCTTTTTCAGAGTACTGTAAATTTTCAATATACAGTTCCTTCACTTCTTTTTTTGCACTGACTCCTCAGTGTTTCACTTTTTCAGTTCTATTTTGAAGGATGTGGTTTCCCTAATGTCTCTCTCAGTAGATTTGTTGTTTGTGTATAAGAATGCTATTGATTTTAGAGTGCTGAATTTGTGTCCAGCTGTGCTACTGAATTTGATTGTGAATCATCAAGGCAGAATCAAGAAGATATAAAAATTCTGAGTAACCCAATATCAGTCAATGAAATTCAAAATGAAATTAAAACCTTACCAGCAAGGAAATGCTCACTTCCTGATGGATTCACTGATGAATTCCACAAGACATTTAAAGAATATTTAATGACAGTACTCCTCAAACTCTTTAAAGAAATTGAAAGGGAAGCACTGCTCCCTACTCATATCTAGAAATTTATCCACTTTACTTTTGTTTTTCATCCAATGAGAGTAAAGATTTTTGAAATAGGTATTGATGATCTGAATTTCTACAGGATCTGTAGCAATTTCAGCATTTTCATTCCTCATTGTATGAATTTGAGTATTTTCTTTCTTTTTTTATATGGTTGAATAAGGATTTAACAATTTTATTTATTCTTTCAAAGAGCAAAATCTTCAATTCATCAATTCTTTGTGTTGTTTTCTTAGTCTCAATGTGTTAATTTCTGCTCTGATCTTCATAAGTTCTTCCTTTGTATGGATTTTAGGCTTGACTTGCTCTTCTTTTGCTCTAAGTTTGATGTGCAACACTATTTTGTTTACTTGTGCTCCTTCTGTTTTTATGATGTGCAAATTCATCTCATAAGTTTTCCTCAAGATTGCTTACATAGTGTCCCACAGGTTCCAGTATGTTGTATCTACATTTTCATTTACTTGTAGATATTGTGTAATTTCTTCTTTTATTCCATCTATGACCCATTGGTTTTTCATGAGATTGTTATTTAATTTCCATGTGTTTATGAATTTTTGTGGTTTCTTTTGCCATTAATTTCCAATTTCATTGCACTATGGTCAGATAGTATGCATTAGATAATTTTAATTCCTTTGACTTACTTCAGCATGTTCTGTGAGCTAGTACATGATCTAATTTAGAGAACCTCCCATATGCAGCTAAGGAGAATATGTATTCTGATGTTTGCTATCTACTCCTCTCAAAGTTTTCCTCTAACAGGTATGTAGTGACTTTCTTTATCTCTTTTGATCATTCTTGATTTGAAGTTCACATTATTTGCAAGCATAATAGCTACCCTGCTTCTTTCTGGGATCCTGTTGTTTGGAGTATTGTTTCCCATCCTTGAATTTCAATCTATCAATTTCTTTTTTGAGTTTAATGTGTTTCTTGAACACAGCATATTGTTGTAGTGTGTTTCTTGATGCATTCTGTCAGTCTGTTTCTTTTGATTAGTGAGTTGAGGCCATTTACATTGATGGCTACAACTGAGATGTATTGGCTTATACTTGTCATGTTATTTTCTTGTTGTTGATTCCCTGCTTTTCATTCTCCATTTAATTACTTGTCCTGCTTAATGGTTTCTTTCTGTGATTGTTCTTGGAATTGTGGTCATTTTTATCTCTGTCTAGAATATTTTTCAATAGTCTTTGTAGTGTTGATCTTGTAGTCATTATTTTTTTCAGTTGTTCTTTGTCATGGAAGTATCTTATTTCTCCATTAATTTTGAAAGGTAATTTTTCAGGGTACATCAATCTGGGTTGAAAGTTGTTTTCTTTCAGGACTTGAAATACTTCATTCCAAGTTCTTCTTGACTTGAGGGTTTGTGTTGAGCAGTCTGACATGATTTTGATAGGGTTTCCTTTATAAGTGATTTTTTTCTTTTCTCTGATAGCTTTAGATATTATGCTCTTGTGCTGAATTTCTGAGATCTTGATTATTTTATGTTGTGGTGTCGATTTATATTGGTTAATGCTAATTGAAGTTCTATATGCCTCACTCATCTATATGTCATATTCTTTCCTCATGTTTGAGAAATTTCCTGCTTTTACATTTGCAAGTAGTTTTTTATTGTCATTTATGTTTACTCCTGTTTTTTCACTAATACCAGTTATTCTTATATTATGTTTTCTTTGCTTTATTTTGCAATTGTTGAATTGTTACTTAATGATCTTTTGTTACTTTCCTTTAATGATCAGTAGCTGTGGTCCTGTCTTCAAGGTCTAAAATTCTGTCTTCAGTTTTGTTCAAGTAGTTTTGCCAGCTTTCAATGAAATTTTTAATTTCCTGGATACCTGTTTGTTTTCTTTCCTATATTGATCATTCACATTTTCCATCTTCTTATCATCATCATCTTTTTAAAAAATTTATTTGTGTGTTAGATTTGCTGAGAAATTGCTATATAAATATTGACATTTCTTTTTTATCTGAGAGCTTATTTCTGATCTAGTTTGCTCTATAGCCATATAGATTAGTTTCTTTACTTCATTTGCCTTCATTGAATAAATATCAGATGTGTGTCTTCCATATTCTTCTATCTCATTGTCTCCTGAACTTTGGTCTGGAGGTATGTGGTTGATTTTGCTTATGTGCCTTTTAATTTTCTATTTCAAAAGTTTTATTGTTTTCTGTGTTGATTCTTGTAAGTTTTTGTCGTAGGTAGCTTTATCACCTGTATCAATGTCTCTCTAGGTAAGGTTTGCTCTTTGGAGATGTCTACTGTGTGTAGGAGTTTCTTGTTCTGTGTGTGTCTTAAAATCCTATCTTTCCTGTTAATTAAGAATGAGACATTGGTGTTTTTTGGGCACACCCTCAGTCCTTTGGTGCTGCAGTTTGGAGAAGTTATTACCTCAAAACTTCCCAGTGTTGTTATAAAAGTGAGAATCACTGATTAACACATATGGCATTTTAGCTAATGCAGTATAATTAGCAATATAATTAGCATCAAGTACAGTTTAGAATCTGACAAACTGTGGTAACCATTAATTTTAAACCTGTACCTATAGGAGCAAACTGTACACTATGTTATAGAACTGATTGTAAATTGGGAGCTTGTATACAAAGTGTTTTCCCTTGATTGACTTGTTTTACCCTGTGATGGTGAAATTTATGAAACATTATATATAAAACAAAGATACTGAAAGAAAGTAGAAGCCAGGCTGGAGGACAAAGGACGATCACATAAACAGGAAAATTAGAGAAGAGGGCAGAAGTGAAAGAATGATGGAATAAGCAAGGGATTATCTGAACTTGGTTTCTGGGTTTGAGGATGAGATTAGTTATCTGTGACTGGATTTCCCACAAGTCATTTAGAAAACAGAAAAAAATAAGAAAAATGAAAACAAAAAAGAGAAAAGAGAGATAAAAGGGAAAGCCCCATCTGCCTGCTTCTAGTCTGTGTGTCTTTGTTCCCAAGCTCACAGCTTGCTCACCTAACATCATCTGTTGGCTTGTGCAGCTACTGTTGCTTCTGACAGTTTTGTGCTGCTGGTCTTCCCGGTCCATCCTGTACACCTTGCTTTGAGGCTCTGCTCTGTGACTGACATTCCCACTGGTCTCTGGGCTTTCTGGTGCTGTTCACCTAGATTCTGGCAGGTGCAATGGGCAGAGCTGGTCTCTGGACCTTCCTGCAGTGCTGCTTTTCACCTGGATCCCCACACGCACTGATCCTTGTGTCTTCCCACTGTGCTTCTGGGGGTGGGGGAGACACAGTCTATGTGTCTCTTCTATGTATTGCTGCCCTTAAAATCTTCATTCATGCTCACCATTTATGCTTGAGCTGTTTCTTCTAGGCAGGAAATACTTTTTTTCTTACTTTAATATCTCCATTACTTAGTGGGATTCCTGGAAAATAATGGGCATTAAATTCAAGAACTAGTAAATGGATGCTGTGCATATTTGGGAAAGAATTACTGAATGCTGACTAGAATTTTTAAAAAGATTGGTCTTTGATATACAAGTCTTAGGCAAATGTGCAGACATGCAGCAAAAAGAAGAGGAGTGGAAGGAGGGTGGTAGAAGGGGTGGAAGAATAAAAGACAAGTACTGAGACAAACAGGGGCTCTCTTCTGTCCATGTTTTGGGCTTCACCTTACAATGATTTCCAAATCAAGGAAGCCAAGTCTCTTCCCCAAATAGAATTATCCCTATATTTTAAAAGGCAGCATGAAAATCACCATTCCTTAAAGCTTTCTCTTCATAAAAGAGCCTATATTACATTTTTACTTTTCTGCCCACTTAAAAATACCACATTGGTGCATGGAAAAGCAATTAGCTTTCAATTCCAGCAGATGTGGATTAAAACTCAGTTTTTCTAACCATGACACAGTAATGCAGATGACTGAAAAAGTATTTACTAATCTTGAGTCACTGCCACTGGTCATTAATCTTGATTGTCAGTTTGACTGGACTAAGGGACAACTAGAGAAATAGTTGGAATGTTATGGCACTAAAAACATCAGTGCATTAACAAAGAGATGCCTCTATGACTAAATGAGCTATTAAGATGTGGATCTACTGGAAGGAAGGAAGTCCCTGGGACAGAGTTTCAAGTATTTATTTTTTCTTATCCTGTTCCTTTTTCACTGTTTTCTGGCTTCAATAAGGCAAGAAAACTTTGCTGCACCATGACCTTTTACATTGAAGATTTTACTTTGGACTGAAACTGCTGAACCAAAATCAACTTCTTTAAAACTGTTTTTTTGCCCATTGTGCCCCACCAGTGGAAAGTTGACTAGCATATCATCTCATAGGAGCACAATTAGAATTAAAATAAATGAAGTGGAACAAAAGGCATTGTTGTGGAGAATAAAATTACTCTCTATTGTACTTAAAGTTAGTAGCATTAATAAAAAGTAAATATAATCATTTTGATTTTCTTATTAATCAATTTTTAAAAATATTGCATCCATGGAGATTTTCAAAGACTGTGATGCACAGTACATTAACAATAATTTTGAATTCCTATGAAATTTTTGCAAGTAGTTTTATACATATGTATCTGTTCTTACTCTGATATTGTCTAATCAACTTTCCATGAGTAATTTAAGCTTAAAAATATTGAAAATAATGGTAAATTACCTGCTTCTATTTAAAACTTGGTTCCACTTTTAGATATCTTGACATGCTAGATGGAAAAAAAATTCAGCTTATCCTGAAACATTTGACAAATAAAATACATGGAATAAAGTGTACATGAAAGCCATGTATACTATAACTATAAATGTTAGTATACTAACATTTATCACAAATAAAATGAACATGAAAATACTAATAATTCCACAGTAAAAATCCATATAGCCAGATAAAATTACAAAGTACATATACTATTACCAACACCAGAAAAAAAAAAGATAAAACAAGAAACATAAAAGTGTAAGAAAAAATAAAAAGACTAAGATTGCTACAATTGTGTTGATATTGTACAAGAATACATTGAATTTTTACATTTTTGATATGCAGTTTTAGAGATTTATAATTAACAAAAATTTAATAAATCCATTTTTATTTCAAATATTTTTATCCTAGAAACATTTTCATAAAAACAGAAAATAAAATTATAAAACATCTGTCTAAGTTACTTTTTACTCATTGCTGAGACAAAATACCTGATGCCCAAAGTTGAGAAAGGAATGGTTTATTTCTTACAGTTTTTGGAGGTTTCAGTCCAAACACGGTTGGCTCCAAGGGTGGTGTGGTAGGGCTGCAGTTCATGGTGGCTGCAAACAGCAAGGTGGAACTGGCAAGAAAGAGAGACACACCTTCTTCCTGCCATTACATCACATCCTGGCTGCACCTCTAGGCTTGTGTGACACTGACATCACCAATCCAAGCACTAGACAATGAACCAATCACAAATGCATAAAGTAAAGGCATGAGGCTTGGGGGCCACTAACTTAAACCATGACATTACACATGGCCTCCAAAGACTCATGCACATTCTTTATACAAAAGACATTCAGTCCATGTCCAAGAGTTACCAAAGTCCTAACACTTTCAGCATTGCTGAGAAGTCCAAGTCCCAAGTCTCTTCCAATATTTATGGCAAACTCGTAGCTGTAACCTCTTGTACAAATGAAACAAGGTTAAACATTTCTGAAATGCAAAGCACAAGAGGAACATTACCATTCCAAAAGTTACAAACAGGGGAATATAAAGCATGGGAAACAAAGCAAGTCCAACATCCAACAGGGTGAACATTAAGCCCTAGAGTTGCATGCTCAGCATTCGAAGCAATCTGGTTGCAAGTTCCAAAAGGTTTATGTGACTCTACTCCCATGGCACTTCCAGGGATTTCAGGTCCTTCAGCTTCTCTCTTAAACCCTCTCTGCGCAATTTTTACAGCTTTCCTTGGATGTTCCATATTCCTGGCTTTTCCAAACTTCTGGGGTCTCCATTGCACCTTTGGCTTCAGCCTTACATCTATACACATTGCCCTCTCAGGAGCACACTGCTTGGCCTCCCAGACCTTTTCCATTCTGGATGGAAGCCATCCTATCCTCATAATTTGTGCATTTTCCTTGCACCTAAAATCAGCACCATGTGGATGCCACCAAGGCATCCAGTTGGCAAGGTTTACTGCCAACTGGAGCAGAATCCAGGCTTTTTATCTCTCTTGGCTGTAGAGATCTAGTGCCTGGATTGCTGGGATCTGTTTACTTGATTGTGGGAAAAGCTTCTCTATGTTGCTGCCATGCTGGAACCTCATGTGACTTCTGTTGCCATTTTGGAGCATGCTGCTCTGAAGCTTTCTCCTATGAGCAAATTCTTTCACTTTTGCAGTTTTGAGGCTGCAAATGATGGAGACCCACTGCTTCCTGGGATGCCCCCTGGCCATTTTTCTTATCTCTCTGTTCCTTCTCAGCAATCACAGTCTCAGCTCTATCTTTACAATCCACAGTTTTACTGGAGTTTTCCTTCTGGCCAAACTCACAGCATTTTAAATTATCCTGCTGGGCTCTTTGCTCTTGATTTGCAACATATATCTGGCTAAAAAGTCCGCAACAACAGCATCAACATTTGACTGCCTTAAAATTTCTTTTGCCAGATTAATCAGTCCATTGCCCTTAATCTCAGTCTCAGGCAAAGGCTCTGGGCATGAGCAACATGCAGACAAACTTTCTGCCAAGCCATAACACACATTGTGGGAAGTCCAACAACCAGTCTAGTCCATCCTAGAAGAAACCTCCCAAGCCTGGTATTTACCATCAGGCTTTCTATCAGTCTTCTGGTCTCCTGAGCTCTGACCAGAATCTCCTCTACAGAACAATCTAAGCTGCTCCAGCTCTGTCCATCCAGGCAACATGTCCAAATCTTTCCACAAGGCATTTCCAAAGCCTCTTGAAAAACATGGTCAGGTATAGTCACAGCAATAACCCCACTCCTTGGTACTAAATCCTGTCTTAGTTACTTTTTACTTGTTGCTGAGACAGAATATCTGATGCCCAAAGTTGGGGAAAAAAAGGTTTAAAGTTTTTGGAGGTTTGAGTCTATACTCGGCTCCAAGGCAGGGTGGCATGGCAGGGCAGCAGTTCATGGCAGCTGCAAACAGCAAGGTGGAAACCAGCAAGAGAGATAGAGACAGGCCTTCTTCCTGCTATTACAACACATCCTGGCTCTACCCCTAGGCTGGTGTAGAACTCACACCCCCATCCAAGTGCTAGACAATGAATCAATCACAAATGCATAATGCAAAGCCATGAGGTTTGGGGGTCACTGACATAAACAATGACAGCATCTAAAATATAATTAAAGAAGAAATATAAATAACAAAATGAAATCTGAAGTTTTAAAAATATCTAATCTCTAAGATTAAGAATTAATATCAAAAATCTTTCATAAAAAACAACTGAATAGTTTGATTATTCACTTTAAGAATGATGGAATATATAATGTAAAATTGTTTTCAATAAAATTTATGTTCATGACATATAAAGAATTGAAAGACATCAAGCCCCCCCTAAATTCAAAGACCCTCTCCAAAAATGATCATCTGAGATGAACACACAGTTCTCAGATGAAGATATACAAATGGCAAATAAATACATGAAGAAATGTTCACCATCACTGGTCATTTGAGAAATGCAAATTAAAAAAACATTGAGATATCATCTCATACCAGAAAGAATAGCTGCCATCAAGAAATCAACTGATAACAAATGTTGATGAGGCTATGGGGAAAAAGGAACATTGTTCTACTGTTGGTGGGAGTGTAGAATGGTGCAACCAATATGGAAATCAGTATGGAGAATTCTCAGAAGACTAGGACTGGAAGCTCCATTCAACCCAGCTATTCCCATCCTGGGTATTTTCCCAGAAAAACTGAAAACATCGTACAACAGTGATATATGTGCATCCATGTTCAAGGCAGCACAATTTGTAATAGCTAAATCTTGGAAACTACCAAGATGCCCATAAGCTGCAGACTGGATGAAAATGATGTGGTATTTCTATACAATGGAATATTACTCAGTTATGAAGAAGGATGATCTTGAGGCCTTCATAGGTAAATGGAGACAACTTGAGACTATCCTCATTAGCAAAATAAATAAGAATCATATTTATAAATATCACATTGTGTCTCTAGTGTAAAAAGTAGTAAGAAATGTAGGAGTAATAAAACCCAAAATGTGTAATTTCTACTGTAAAAAGGAGTGGAAAAGAAAGTGCTCTAAAGGATATAATTGCATGTACATTTAAGTGTGTAAGATGAATGACCATATTACTGTTTTTGTTAGATCATGGAGCAGAATGTTAACAGTCTCATTGTTTGAATGTGTACTTTGCATGTTTTAATTTTGTAACTTGAAGAACTATTTGCAAGATGACAGTATGTAAGTTATCAAGTAATGATTTCTTAGTGTTTTTTTTCTTTTTTTTCTTGGAAAAAGGGTACCGTTGCTACCCTTTTTTCTGCTTTTTTTTCTCTCTTTAAATAAAATTTTAAAAAATTTGTGTTCATGTTTTTGATTTTCCATATTAACCGCAAAACAATAAAAATAAATTAGATAAATTCCAAATTAATTAGAAAAATGTTATATAATTTATGGAAAAAGAAGTAAAAGCTACATAGTACATCTAAAATTAGTTTTAAAAAAGGAAAATGTAGTATGATTTATAGGTCTAGAATTGGCTCATTGAATAGAAAACAATGGAACTAAGCAAGAACACTGGAGTTTTATCACTGAATAGTCATGATATGACATTTATGAAACTATTGAATTTTTTATCTCAATTTGTCTATGAGCATAGACTCTGGAAAAATAGAAGCAAGACAAATCCAAAGGATAACTCACAGGATACTGCTGATTTATACCAATTTGTATTCAATATTACAAAAATATGAAACAACCAAATAATAGTTTAGCTTGAGGAGGATTTTGTTTTTGACACATATAAGTATCTCTGGATTATTTAAATATCTTTAAATATTGCTAGATTGAGCTTCCATTGACAATTTTGCTGATTGACCATGCAACTGTGAAATATACAAATTCCAAATTGTTTTCTGCTAAAATTTTCTTAGTATAATATTTTGCTTAACAAATACTTCATCCAAATGCTAGTCAGTTTTACCTCCCAGCATTATTGTGTATCCATGTGCACATGGGTATTCACTGCCTTTTTGTTCAGAAACCCACAGAGACATTTTTCAGGAAAGAGCCTCAATTATTTTAGCAGCTATTAGGGCAGAATAGTGGCCCATTTGGGCCTGCACTATTGACGGATGAACCAGTCTAGGAGCTTCGCTGTGGAGGAAGCACTTTCATCAATGTCATTTCATCAACCTACTTAAATTCTCAAGCTTTAGCTGGAAAGAAGCAAAAAATAAGTGAATAATAAGAAATAGATATTGCAAATGTAATTATTTTAAAATTTAAAAACCTATTAAGCATCTGTTTAAAACATGTCTTTTGACAGCATTAAATTGTTCATTATTTGTTTATTTACGTGACTTCTCAGATCATTCTAAGAATTATGTCTCAATGATTTATTCAAAATATAAGACTTTACTAATCATGCTGTAGAAAGCAAGGCAGTGAAGAAATATATTTAATAGTAATAACTGAAGAGGAAACATCTTCTTAAAGTTTATCTAACCTTGACTTTGTCACAGATAGTAGAGTCAGTGCTTTTGTGTGGGAGAAATGACATATTCTAATTTTTGGGCTCATTCCTTTTGGGCTTTGTTTGTTAGTAATTTGGATTTATTCTTATTAGGTCTTCTTGAGGTTTGACTTAACCAGAAAACATCAGTCTGAAAATGGCATCAGTAACTATTAAAGTGATGTGCAAACAATTAGAGAACTTCTTAACTGCTGGACAAATGGATGGTAAGACAGCTAGAGAGATCACATGGGATCAAAGATTCTGAGAAGTAATTTCCATATCTGCCCCCTTCAGTCACCCCCTTACATATGTGTCATAACTTACATTCCTATAATCTTATTTTTATCACTCAAGGCAATAAAATTACAGAAGAGTGGTGTTTCTGTGTATTAACCTATGAAACTATGATAGATACCAAGAAAACCTAGTCAAATATATGTTTACTTACTAATTTAATCCTCCAGGGCCTATTTCTAGCCAAGTACTGTGCCAACTATTTCTGAGTAATAAGTTGTGGAGAAAAATGAGCCTGTGACCTCACAAATACAATTCACTTGTAAAAATTAGGTCATGGTTGTGTGAGGAGATTCTCCTTCAATTTTAAACTGTTTTTAGAAAAATACCATGGCAGACAGTTCCCTGTACAAAGTGGAGGAAAGGCCCATAATTTTGGAAATCTGAAAATAACAAACTTCCAGTTTCCTGCTTAGCATCAATGAGTTATGTGAGTATGAGAAAGTCATTTAAATTGTGGATAGTTTTGATTCCTGGGATAATTTAAAAGTATTATTTATTCCATCTCTCTGATTCTTTCCTCATTATTGCAGATCATAAGTTTCTTAAAATAGGCATATTAGGACTGTGTATGTTTTTATTTTTGTTTTCAAAATCCAGGCTCAGCTGTGTATCTAGGATGTGGCCAGAATTCAAATAGACTCATTTAACTAAACTTTAAATAAAAAGACATCATAAAGAGTGTCTCCTTTGAGTCTAAACTACAAAAGCACTTGTTAACATTTATGTTAGTCATCACTCCAGTAACATAACTAGCTACTACAATTGAAGGACAGTACCTTATATATTCTGTTCACCGTTTTATATACTTAAAAGTTAGTATTCTCATTTATAAGTTTTTTTATAATATTGTCATACAGTGCATCACTCTTTACATATTTAATCAGGAAAATCACAGTTTTAGAGAGAACCAATAACTTGCCCAACAGCGGGGAATCGAGACTATTTTTAAAAGCACAAAAGTGACCCTGTGGTCAGCTCAACTCTCCCCATTAGTGTAAAGATATATCCTTTCAGAAGAGTCCACTGTAGTTACAATAATTTATTTTTGTTCCTTCATACCTTCTTTCACTTGTTATTGTGGATCTTAGCAATATATAAGCATAATTATCAGCACATTAAAATCCTTGTCTCATAATGATTTTTTTCTTTTGGTGTTTTGGAAGCAGAGTCTCACTATGAAGTTCAGGCTGGCCTTGAACTCACAAGAGTTCTCCTGCCTCAGCCTCCTGAGTGCTGAGATTACATAGTCTTGGATCACCACATCTGGTTTCATAATGATGTTAAAGTAATGCTGAAATATTTTCTGATTTCATATGTGAATAAATAGAACTATGATTACGATATTTCCATTAAATTCTTCTTCCAAACAATAAATAAATTTGTTTAATATTAAATTTCCCTCATTGTGCATTGTGCAAATATTATTGCAAATAGAGTTGGCTTGTAACCAAACAGAACATACTTTTTCTTACAATGAGGTTCTTCCTTTTATAACCTTACATATCTACTCTTATCAGTCCTTCTGTTATTTCAGTAAAATTCAGAGATTATTAGTGTTGCTCGTTGAATTTTCAAGCCCCATTTTTAACAATACACATTTTCTCCTTTTCTGATCTGCTGTGTATTTGGCATCCACTTTCTCAGCATGAGGTAGCTGCTAAAGAGATGAGGATCCTAAGGAAAAACAGAGTGTCACTAGGTGACTGAATGAAATTTACAGGAGTGATACATTTAATTGGTTCAATCAATTTTTCTATTTTATTCAGTGGGACATTGTGCATTTCCCTTACTATAAAAGCATTGTTTAAAATATTTTAAATTTACATGAGATAAATAGAAAAATAACTTCCTTTAATCACTTCAGCTAGATCAGAGATAACTACATTTCTCTTCTATAATTACATATAAAATAAATTCAATAAGATATAGATACATTAGGAAAGCAGAGAGTTATACAGTGGAGACTAGATCATACATTCAAACAAAATTAGACTAACGGTGTTAATTCCCATTATGTAGATCATTAACAAGCTATTTTAATCTGAGCTTTCTAAACTGTAAAGCAGACTGCTGCTGACACTTCCTGCTGATTAAACAAGATGACAGAAGCAAGCACCTAACTTTTAGGGCTTCAAAAGAAGCTCACTGTTGTTTACATAAATATCATCATGCTGATATGGATCCTGACACACAGAAGTTTAAAAGGTTTCCAGTCATTTCTTTTATACACGATTGTCCCACTGTGTACTTGCTTCTGCAGCACATCTACAAGGCTGCTCCACTGGGAGAATGATGTCTCTCATTCTATAATCCAATGGAGTACAGGAACACTAAAACCTTAGCATTGTTACTAAATTGACCTCCCAGTTAGTAACTCATTAGATTATGATAATTGAAATGCTGTGTTTTCAGAAATACATTATGGAGGAATCACTTTCCTTCTGATATTAAAATGAACATAGATGGAGAATAAAAGAATAGATACTGAGTTTCCTCAAAGACTATAAGCCATGCTTTGTCTCTGCTTTCATGTCTCTACTTGTTTACTTGTTTGACAATTCAAAGTCTGAATTTGTTAGAATTATGACCTTTCATATATATGACTACATGGAGCAATGGCTGAGCCTGAAGTTGAAATATGTCAAGTATGGCAGGCAGACTGGTAAAGGGATGGTGTTAGCAAGCTCAGTGAGGTATTTGCAGACATATAGGGCAAAAATAACACATTCAAAACATAGATACTAAGACCATGTTCCCTATCTAACTTGGAACAAGTAATTTAATAATATGCTCAGCATTACACAGATAGTGGGTGACAGAGATGGAAGAGGATTAATCAGACACTGTGATTCTACACCTTAAACTTATCAGAAACTATGCTGCTTTGTATCTCAAATGTCATTTATGCAAGACAGAGCTCCACATTTATTCCATTGTCAACTAAAGAGAGGAGAAATAATCACATTCTGTTCTCTCTTTCTCTTTCTCTCTTTCTCTCCTTGTAGTCTTTTTTGTAAACTCAATATGTAGAACAAAGTATTTTGTCTTTTCCAACAGAAGTAATTTAAGTAAAATACTTCATGACTTATTCTTTTTATAGCTAAAGTGTAATTTACTTAGAATTAATCATTTTAGAGACATCTCATGTCTTGGAAGAAATACCAACTTCTAATTCAAGAAAATATTCAGTAACTGAATTTTTTCCAATAGGGAAAAGACTCTGGTAAACTTTCAGGTTCTAGCTCCAACACACACACACACACACACACACACAAAATATGAGAGAGAAGTTCTTACAGTGAAAATACAGATAAGCGTTTCTCATGCCCCTTGCACGGATACAATTGTTTCATGTATTTTGTGTGATTTTTGCACTGAAAAAATAAGTAGTATCCTAATTGTGTCATCTTTTCTAGAGCTGAAAATTTTATTGAATTTTAGTGAACTATGAATTTAATAAAGATATTATCTGTCTCATTATAAAGAAAATGTCTTAGGCTAGATTGTCTGAAAAGTAGTCTCCAATACATAATATAGCAGGATGGATGTGTGTTAAGATTATCACTAGGGAATGAAAGGCAGAAGCATGATTCCACATGTGGACAATTTGATCTACATTGCATTCTCAGTGAAGATCTAAGACACTCCTATGAATCAGAATTTTTCTGTAGTCATTTCTAAGGGACTACAGGGAAGGTTAAGGTTTTGCACTCACAAATTTATCACTCCTTGGAATTATGCTAACTCTTGCATGCATAAGCTTAGTAAGACAGACTATTAGTCAAAGATGATTAGAGGGGTGACTTGGTAGAAGTGAGCCAAATATTTTTATTTCTTACAGTAACAGAGGAATCTGAGTGGTCTGCAAAAGCAAAGCAAAGTAAACACTTCCATGTTGTAGATTATAATTCAATTGGAATGAAACAATGATCTCTGGTACCTGGACAAAAGTAAATTACTTCCATTACTTCACAGACCTATACTATAAATACTATAAAATATAAAAATACAGCTTGACAATTTCAAACTTCAGAAATGCAAATTTTTTAAGTGTATCTAATTTTATTTAAAATACTTCATGGTGAGAACAATTCTATTCAATGTAAAATGTTTCCAAATACAGTTTATTTTGAGATAACTTTATAAATACAAAATTTGCAAGTTTTCAAACCATGTTATGTATAGCTGTTGAATTGGTGTAGTGTGAAATGCACAGAAATTTTTATGATTTTCATGAAAAGCAGGCCAAAAATTCTTCTAGTATTAAAAATCTAAAAAGATATTTTAACTGTTTTCACTTTTCTCTGCATGACTTTCTACCCCAAGGAAGGAGATGATTTGATTCAAGAAGCATGTGGAACACACACATGCATCATCTGTCATATACTTAAAAGAAGTGCTTGATGGGAGAAGAGGAAATATACTCTTGATATCCAATGAAATAGTATTTTCTTCTTCACTTGACAGATGAGCTGTATTATTTGTTAGAGAGCAAACTCTGGCTTTCAACACTATGTACTCTCAGATTTGGATGGTCCTTAATTGCTCAGAGTTAAACAGGGATAACAGTCATTAGCATCATTAGCAGCATCCTGACAATTAACACAGAAAAATATAGAAATAGAGAAATAGAATTTGTCTTTATCCATATATTCAAAATGTTGACATGAATATGTTAAGAATCTTTACTGTATATACACTATTCATAAAGCTGCAAGAGAGCATTGAAATGTGACTGTGAGAAAGACAATGCACTTACCTGTTACAAGACACAGAAAATGATTTTGATGTTATAAATTACAAATATTGATTAAAATTATGGTAATTAGTTTTATAGACTAGTCTCAGAACATTTTCTTAGTACTACAATTTATCATCTCAGATCCATCTAAAAACACAGTACTTTATAAATCACCATTCTTGTCATTTCTTTTCCTGTTAAACATTAACTCAGTTAAGGTCATTCTCCTTTTTATTGGGTGAAAATTTTTCTAAAGACAGTATTTAGAAAATCCAGAAACGTGGACAAATTTTATGCAGGAGCAGTAAGTAGCAACTGAGGTGATTTTTTCAGCCACATTATGGTGAAACACAGCACTAGTAAAGTTAAGATTTAACTAACCAAATTTGTGTCCTTCAACTTTCAATGCCAACATTAATACAAGTTCCATATTAATACAGGTCTCTCAATAACTATGAAACATTTGTGAAAGTTTTTATGAGAATGACTGCAAATGAGATGGCAACTTTAAAAGTAATGATTTGATACATTTCATGTAATCTAGCTTTTCTTTCACCTCACTTCTTAGAAAGCACTTGAAGTATTTGCAGTCATGGTTCCTCAGCCATCAAAAGTTAGAGTATTTGCAATTTTATAGTACTGTTATTTTAATATAATTTTATGTTTTATTTCATTATATTACAGAATGTCTCCTTAGAGTTCTTTCCTGCAGGCTGTAGATGTGAAGAATTGAAAAAAATCTTAAATCTTCAAGTATATTGAAAATATTAATTTAGATATATCTTCTTTTCATAGAGTCCAGAATATAAGTGGGAAAGAAGATATATATTAATTTTTCCTTGAGTTTGAAGAAGGCTGTGCTAGA
>PVJX010034533.1:0-18856 GCA_004027295.1 Dolichotis patagonum | reverse complement strand
TTGTTATTTTTAAGAGATCTTCCCTTTCATGACCCCACATTGCAAGCCTGTGTTCAATTTTTGATAGTCTATCTTTGGTTTCTTTCAAGCAGTTTTGCCAGCTTTCTATGGAGTCTTTAGTTTCCTGATAATCTCTTTGAATCTGCTTCATGAATTCTAGGTTTTTCCTGAGTTCTTCATTAAATTTTTCTCTCCATTTGTGTTCCTCCATTCTTCTGTCTGTGTCTTCTTGAGAGGTGCCCAGCCCTTCTTTTATTAATCTACTTATCTCTTGTTTAATTTGAATTAATATTTCAGTTTTGATCCTGCTTACGAGGTCCTGAAGATATCTCTTTATGTCCGCTAACGCTGTGTTTGATGTTGCATTTTTGCTGCCCTCAATTTCTTTTGTATTTACCTCTCCTGGATCAATGTTCTCAGGGTTGGGGGCTGGGAGTTTTTTCTTATTACTCCCTTTTGTCATGTTTTTGGTTCCTTCCATACAAGTGTACAGTGTAATGCCCAGACCATTTTCTTGTTGGTTAAGGCTCCTCTAGAGGGTGCAGGCTAGGAGCTTTAGCCCTCTTCAATAGGTTATCAGAGATTAGAGTTCACCCACAGGCAGTGTACACTAGCTCCTCCCTTCTGGGCCAGTCAACCTTTGCAGGCCTTCACTGCATCAGTGTGCACTGGTCTCAGGGAAGTAATATTGAAGCGACTCACTGGTTCCCCACCAGGGGCGTGGCCTAGTCCAAGCAGATTCCACCAATCCGCTTGGTGAGGGGAGCAACCAGCTGAAGCCACTTCCTTTTGGAGTTAGGGCTGTCCTGCCCAAATCCAACATGTCTTCCAGTCGGTTTCCCCTTTCCCTTGGGAGGGTCTTATTCCCATCACTCACCGTGTGTTGATTCCAGTCCCCGCGAACTGCAGGGCTCCCCGAACTCTGACTTCAGCGCAGCTGCGGTGGGAATACACGGTGCCTCTGGCTGGGTCGAGTGCAGGTCCAGTCTGGGCGAGCTGCAGGCAGGGCTGTTCAGCTCTGCACTCCGGCAGCTCAAGCCAGTTGCTTCAGTGCAGATCACTTGTTCAGTTTGGGCAGGAATTCAGGCGGCTCCAGGAACGCACTGTGCTCGCTGATCTTAGCTTCTCTAATGGTAGTCCCAGGACCTCATATTCGAGCAGTTTTTTGCACTTTAATTTTTTCCTGGGTTGTGAGAATCCATCTCTATCTGTTTGGGTCTCTCCAGGGTGTTTTATTCTGGCATTTGAGCTGTCTCTCTGAGAGAGGGTCTCTCTCCTGCTACCTACGAGTCTGCCATCTTGTCTTCCTCACAATCCAACAATTTACTCTGTATTTTTGGATTATTTTCCAAATACTCTTTTACATGATGATAAATATACTCAATGAACAAACCAAATCAATTTCCTGTCCTACTGGTACTCACATTCTGGTACCTAAGGCAAACAATACTGTTACATTTTAAACATAAAATTCCCCCAAAGCCTTGTGCTCAGAGACAGGGCTTTTGGAAGGTTATTGGATCAATGAATCCCAATACTTTTCACTGGATTCCTCCATGAGGTAGTCCATAACTGACTGCTGAAGAGGTCAGAAGAGATGGGTCACTGGGAGAGTGTATGCTTGTCCCATGTCCCTCCCTTCTCTCTCCACTTACTGGCCACCGTGCTGTGAGCATTCTCCACTGGGCCTTTCTGCCATGTCATTTCTGCCTTGGAGCCTGCCAACCACAAACTGAACCCACTGAAACTGTGAGGAAAATAAATCTCTCCATGGAATTTTATCAGCAATGGGAAAGTTGATAACATAAACACATGCTATAAATAATTGATTTGAAGTCATGCATTTTTTTCATCTTTTCAGATCTCTGAAAAAGAGAAATGCATCTGATAGTCACTGGTATGCTACAGACACATTCATAGAGTTAATTTCCTATAAGAACTTACCATAGCGATTTATAACCGTAAACACAAATTATGTGCATTATTAGTACCACATTTGTAGAGTGTAAATACTGTTTGCAATATCTTCAAAAGATGATATTACTATATGGCTGAGAAAGAAAAGCTATTACATAGAACTAGCCTGGCTCAGAACTAGAGTAATGGGACATAAATTCAATATTAGAAAAATGAGTACCATCATTTGAAGAATGACCACAATTTCATATTTCTTTCTTTATGGTGCCTAAGAAAGGCAGATAACCACAAGTAGATGAAGTGGCATTACATTTTATTTGTGAGATTAGTGAGCTGTCATATGGAAAAACAATGATGTTGACAACTTTTTTTAATTAGTTAAATTAATTTGGGACATTTTAGATATATGCAAGATCAGATTTGTCCATGTAAATGATATAATTGATTTTTCTTTATTCTTCCATTCTCCTCCCCTCCCTTCACCCCTTACAAAAATTTTGTTTCCATTTTTTTCTTTCTTACTATTTTTTCTTTTCCTTCCTTCTTTTCCCCCTCCTCTCTAGTTCCCATTCCCATTTAAGCATTTTCTCCCAATTTCACAATATCTATTATACATTATGGTCCTTATTTACACTTTTAGAATGTCTCTCACCATGCACTAAACTAAAATCGAAATGTATCAAATATCTAAATGTTAAAACAGAAACGTTAAGTCTGGGGCTGGGGATTTAGCTCAGTGGCATAACCACCCCCTAGCAAGCACAAGGTCATGAGATCGATCCCCGGTACCAAAAAAAAAAAAAAAAAAGGAAACATTAAATCCGCTGGAAGATAGAATATGTAGAACTCTTGAAGTTATAGGTGTAGGCAAAATACTTTATGAATGAAACCCCAATTGCGCAGGAAATACTATAAAGAATCAAAAAACGCTTTTGTAAAACAAAAGAAACCGCCAACACAGTGAAGAGACAACCCACAGTGAGGAGAAAAATTTTTGCCAGCTGTTCCTCAGACAAAGGAATAATATCTAGAATATACAAAGAATACCAAAAAAATAAGACCCCCTAAATTTAAAGACCCAATCCAAAATGGACATCTGAAATGAACAGACACTTCTCAGATGAAGAAGTACAAATGGAAAATAAATATACAAAAAAAATGTTCAGCATCACTGGTCATTTAGAAATGCAAACAATGCTGAGGTTCCATCTCATTCCAAAAAGAAAGGGTATTATCATAAAGAAGCTAGGGGTTGGGGATATAGCTCAGCAGCACAGGTGCCTGCCTGAAGCACAAGGTCCTAAATCCAATTCCTGGTATCTCTCCCCAAAAAATGAAATTAAAAAAAAAACAGCTAATAAAAGCGGGTGGGGCTCTAGGGAAAAAAGAATCCTACTCCACTATTGGTGGGAGTGTAGACTGGTGCAACCACTGTGGAAATCAAAAATTTTTCTCCTCACTGTGGGTTGTCTCTTCACTGTGTTGGTGGTTTCTTTTGTTACACAAAAGCTTTTTTTGATTCTTTATAGTATTTCCTGTTCAAAAAACTAGGATTAATGGTCTCATTTGACCCAGGTATTCCCCTTCTTGGTATCATCTTGAAAAATGAGAAGCATCGTACCACAGTAAAATATGCACATCTATGTTTACAGCAGCACAATCTGTAATAGCTAAATCTTGGAAACAGCCCAAATGCCCACCAACCAATGAATGGATAAAGATGTGTTTTTTAATACACTGGAGTACTACTCAGCCATAAAGAATGATAAACTTGAGACATTTCTAGCTAAATGAATGCACCTTGAGACCATCCTATTAAATGAGATACTGAAAACTATTAATTAAAGAGTAAATCAGAAGATTAAACTCTAAATGTAAAAAGGTTTTATGTATAACTTCATTGATTTATTTATGGTTTCCTTGTTGTATGTTAAGGATATATATGACACACACCCATAATCCCAGCACTGTGGGATGCAGAGGAAGAAGGATCACAAGTCTGAGTCCTTGGGGAGCAACTTAGTGTAACCCTGAGTCAAAATAAAAAATAAGAAGTAGTGGAGCCCCCTGCGTTCAATTCCTAGTACCATAGTGGGGGAAAAAACATGTCTAAAGAAACGTAAAAGAGTCATTTGCGTGTGTATCAAACAAAAACTACAAATGATAAAATGATGTCAGTTTTGTCAACATTTCTTTCTTGATCACTGCCTAAAATAACATTGCATATCTCACTGAGAACGTATCAGAGTTGATGAAATTCAGTCACTGTATAATGTCAGTGCTAAGTGCCCTAAAGAAAAATCAAACAGGTAAGACGAGAGTAAGTAGTGAACAGATTGTGCTATTTTTGGATGTGCTGTTCAAAGAAGGCCTCTCTACTCAAGAGAGATGTGAGCGGAACACGGGAACAGTGGAGAGAGCCAGCATGCAGATTTGCAGGGGAGGACTTTGCCACGCCGGAGGAGTTACAGGGGGAGGCAGCGCTTCTGCAGAGCGAGCCTGCGCAGAGCGCGGAAGGAACAGTTTCCGTGACTGGAGTGTGGGAAGCCGGTGAGGGGGAGAGGGACAGTAGCTGGAGTCAGAGAGTACTCGGCCAGGAAGACCTAGGAGACCACGGCAAGGATCTGGGGTTTTATTCTTTTGCTGGAAAGTCATTGAGGGGTTTTCAAACACTGGATACTCCACAAAGTAGCCATAATGTAGGAGGCTACTGCAGTAATCCACAGGCAACAATGGTTGCTTGTAAGAGAATATTAATGGTGGAGATGGAGGCTAGATTTTGAATACATTTTGGAGAGAACAGTAGTAAGAGTTACTGATGGGCTGAACACGGAGATATGAGAAAAAGACTCAAAGGCGGTCCAAGTTTACAAAGTGATGCCCTTAACAGCTACTTTTAAGAAAATGAGACATTATGGTAGCCATTGCTGATTTTCTGTCATCTTGTTTTAAAGTCCAATAATGCTTTTATTCTTTATTTTGATGGGTTTTAGTCTGTTTTCTATTATTTAATTTCAATATGCATGTAGGTTTGGGCAGCTATTTTGAAGAGAACTAGAGACATTATGGTAACCTTTGTTGATTTCCTAGTATCCAGCTTTGAAAGGCAGTAATGCTTTCATTCTTTTGTGTTGATCAGTTTTATACTGTTTTGTTTTGTTTGAATTTACTGTGTGTGAAGATGTGGATAACTATTTCAGGGAGAACAAGAGACACTGTGGTAGCCACTGTTGATTTCCTGATGTCTTGTTTTGAAATCCTGTGTTGCCACATGAAGGTATGGACAGCTGTTTTGAGGAGAATGAGAGACACTATGACAGCCATTCTTGGTTTCCCTAATGTCTGGTCTTGAAGACCTGAAATGCCCTCCTCGTCCTGCTCAGATCAATTCCATACTAGGTTGTTTCATGTGAATTCCCTGTATGTGACAATATGGACAACTACTTGGAAGGAAACAAAGAGTCAATATGATAGAGAGTGAATGTCTCCGATTGTCTAGTTTTGAAAGTTTTGTCTCTTACATTGCTTTCTTGTGATCCGCTTTGCTCTGTTTTGTTGTGTTTAATTTTACCCTTTTGATATAATTGCATGTATATTTGAGTGGGTAAGATGGATAACCATATTGTTGTTTTTGTCAGATCATGGAGCAGAACTGTTAACAGTCTCACTGTTTGAATTTTAGTCTCACTTTGTAATTTTAACAACTATTTCCAAGAAGTCAGTATGTAATATGACAAGTAATAATTTCTTAGGTTTTTTTTGTTGCTGTTCTTTTCCTTTTTTTCCTTGGAATACTGTATTGTTGCTACCCTTTATTCTGTTTTGTTTTGTTTTTTCTCTTTAAATAAAATTATTTTTAAAAAAAGAAAAGAAATCCTGTGTTGCTTGCATTGTTTTGGTCTGATATACTTTGTTCTGTTTTGTTTTGTTCTCTTTAAAACAAAAAAAAATGGTGTCCTTTAGGAGGTAGCAAAAATATCAAGGAGAATCAGGATCTGTAGAGGGCAGGAAAAAAGGAAATTCTTATTAGATTAAGAATGTTACTTTGAACATGTTAGGTTTGAGCATCACTTAGGAAAAGATAAATATAGTCACATGTAAGATGCTGGTCAGAGGGAAACCTGAACAATACAAATTGTTGAACAATACAAATACATTTAAAATTCACAAGAATATGGATGGGACCTGAAGTCATCAGATAAAATGAGATCATCCTGGGGTTAAGTGAAGGAGATTTGATGGAGGAAACCAGTGAATTGGGGAAAATCAGGTGGATTGGGAATCCAAGTAAAGAAAGCGTCTCAGAATAGGAGATGAATGAGCTGTGTCAAATGTTGCAGAGAAGTCAGTCAAAATGACAACTGATCAAACACCAATGGATTAAGTAATGTGAAGGTTACTAATGCCATCGACTGGCAGATACACAATCTGACTAGAGCAGATTCATAGCCAGTGGAAGGTAGAGAAGGTGGGATTGAGGAAAGAATGTAGGTGATTTTTTTCTGAGAGAAAAGGGTCAGATACTGGAGGGAAATGTAAAGTCAACAGATTTTCCTTTCTGGCTTTTTTTGTAATTGTAGGAATTGATACAGAATTTAGTTGTGGTGGTGATGATGTAGAGGATTCAGGTGAGAAAACAAATTTAAAAGAAAGATATCCAAGAGTGGGGAGATGAGATGGGATCCTCACACAAGTGGAGTATTTGTGTAGGAGTCTTAGAAAGTGTAGGATTACAGGGCAGACCTGGGCGATACTGGAAGACAACTTTCCGTGGGTCTCTGCGACTGCAAATGTGCACGTAGAGGCAGGAATTCCTTTTATTCTCAACTAGCTTTTTAAGAATGTTGGCATGATGAGCAGCTTTAGAAGGTGGAGAAACTATCTCCCTCTGGAGCGCAGGGGAGGCCTGCTTACTGGCCATCATAAAAAATATGGGTCCTTCCTCTCAGGGTTCCTCTCCTGAGCATGACCTGTGACACACACAGGAACTCACACGGGCTCGATTTGAAGAACACAGGAGTAGTACATGTGCCGGTGCTCATGTTGTTTGCCGTGCAAAAGTAAGAAAATTCTTTGTCTCTGACCCCAGAGTCTTGTGTGTTCTGCTGGCATTTGTGAAATGGGTGCACTAACTTCTCAGTTTATAGTCATGAAATCACTCGCAGTCATGGACACAGCACTGCCGAGTCGTATCTGCCATATCTAGGGAGATGTTTTCATATATCACTGAAGAGCGCCACAGTCTCTGCTGCCATTCACTGTTCTCCAGCCACTTCCTGGGATGCACAAAGAGAAGAAGCACAAAATCAGCCTTGGCTAGGGGTTGGGTTTTACCCAAGATGACAGTGCGGGAGGGAAGTCCTGGCCAGCCGCCGGAATGACCAGCAGGCAATACTGAGGCTGCGCCATGGAAGAAAAGTGGCTTCACTGTTCCAGGCTTGAAGCTGAGATTTTGGAAGTGGCATCATGAGAGACTGGTCTCTGGATGGGCACAGATATCGCTAAAAGCGAAGACCCGGGCAGTGGTGGAGTTTTAGAAAGGACGCGAGCATGAGAAGAGACTTCAGAGAGTGAGGGCGCAGTCTGCTCAGGGCGGCTGCCATTCGCGGTGTGCGCCTTCACGGAAATCAGCAAACGACGCTGGACGAGGCTCGGGAAGTGGTTCCCATCTCTGCGAAATGGAAAATTGTGCCCTTCCTCTGCTCCTAGCCAGAGTTCACCTGGAGACAGAGGACGGTGTCATGGGTTTCCAAAAGATGCTGTTTGGAGAGGAGTATTTTTCTGTTTGTGCTTGTTTTAAGGAAGTAGATGAGTTGTTTTGTTTTTCCCTAAAAACAGCAATGGGAATCATGGGTAAGACCTCTACCTGCCTCAAGGATAATTGGCCTTTGGGTGTAAGCAATAAGTCATCACTTGTCCAAGGGAGAGTCGGGCTGCAGGGAAGGAAGGCTCAAGGGAGAGTTCAAGACATGGGGGCAGACGGTGGGGGACAAAGGGTGCACTGGCAGCTGTGCCTGGGAGAGGTGGAGGCCTGGCGGAAGTTACAGAGGCGCCCACAAGCAAACCCAGAGGTGATACAGGATGCCCTCAAAAGCTGTGGAGGCCAATGCAGCTGAGCCCAGATGGTCTCTCAGGGGTTTCTGCCTATGTTTTACATTGTGAAAACACACACACACACACACACACTCCTGTGACAAAGATTCCACCAAACCGTATTTATCTCATTGCTTCTATATGCTAATAATTTCTACCAATTCTGTTTCTGTTTCACAAATATTTTACCCTCTAGGAACCTTTACAGGCCATAAGAGTAGGAGATTAGAATAACATTGAGTAAGCAGAAACCCAGAGGCAAGGATGGAGAAGCAGCTGAGGACTGAACACTGGGGTCACCCTCACTAGAGTTTCCAGGGACACTGTGGCCACTGGTGGATCTTCCATGGGCATCAATGCCACTGACAGGTCTCCATGAGGCCAGCTGTCCCATGATCTGTTTTTTGTTTGTTCTGGTTTGCATTTTTTGGTACCGGGGATCAAACTCACGATCTGGTGCTTGCCAAGCAGGCACTTGGGCCGCTGAGCTAAACCCTTGGCCCCTGCTGTGTGATCTTGACTGGGTGTTTTCATCCCTCCCTCCTTCCTGTCTTCCTTCCTTGTGTTCTTCTAATGAACCTCTTTTATCTAGGGTAGATTGAACGTTTCTGGGACCTGTGGAAATAGAAAGCATCAAATAAACAAGACAGCTGGGCACAGTGCTTCTCCTGCGTTGACCATCCGTAAATGCTTAACACGAAAACAGACTGGGCATCGGATCCACCTTCCCATGCTTCTCTAACTCCCACAAGCTCATGAATCACTGGGACCTTGTGTCAGCAGAGACTCCAGAGACCCAGAATAGAGCCCATGTTCTGCACAGCAGCTTGCACACCACACATCAAGGAGAAAGACTCTAGAGCAGGGAGAGAACAATGAGGACGATTTTCTGCAAAGGCCCCATTGTAGATATTTCAGGCCTTGGGGACCATCAAGTCTCTGCTATCTGTGGCTCCACTGCGCGCTCTGCTGTAGTGTAAAAGCTTGCAGCCATAGAGCAGGCTAAGTGGCTGTAGCTGTGTTCCAATGGGACCTCATTTCTGGACATTAAGATTGGAAGCTCAGATAATAGGATTTTCACAAGTCATAAAATACTATTTTTCTTTCAATTTTTCCAACCACTTTAAAGTGTAGAAATCATTTTGAGCTTTCAGACCATTCAAAAATATGTGCTGAGCCTGATTGGGCCCAGAGGCTGATTGTGCTGCCCTAGAAGGAATCGGCTGGTTTTCTATGCCGAGCATCTATGTTCTTTCCCATAAATACATCTCCATTTGGGGGAGGTAGCAGAGGGCAGCTACCCTACTCTCCATTGCTTAGAGCATAAAGCCATGAATCATGATATCCCAGTGTAACCCAAGCTAGGCCAACCATAGGTTCTCTTGCAGAAATTTGGCTTTTTTGTAATGCAACCTAAAATATTTAGAAAGTCAATTTCTCCTGTGATTGCACACAAAGAAGACTGCTTGATTTCCTGCTACCTAGACCAGTGTCCCATTTACTTTTCTTGTTGCTGAAAAAAATCCCAAAATCCATAGTTAAAGGAAGAAAGGTTTATGTCAGCTCACAGCTGGTAGAGATTTTGGTCCATACTTGGCTGGTTCTAAGGCAGGGTGGCCTGGCAGAGAGGCATTTCACAGGAGAAACAGTCCATGGTGGGCAGAAGGCAGCAAAGCAGCAACAGCAGCAGCAAGCAGAGACACAGGACCCTCTTTCTGTCTCTGACATTTTAACCTAAAGAGCTGGAAGTACCTGTACCCTTAATCCTAGAATCACAGCACCACACTGTGAATCGATCCCAGCACCGCATCTTTGATCCCAGTATCACACCCCCCAGATCCAGCCACCTCCAAAAAGCCACACCTGTGACCATGCCAGGCCTCTCTGCCAGGCCACCCTGCCTTAGAACCAGCCAAGTATGGACCAAAGCCTGGCATTTGGATACAAGCCATAGCAATCAGGAAACAATGGAGACCGTTCCTTTCAGGAGCATTGTCTCCCCAGAGTAGTAGGGTGCGTAGACTCGAAATGTTTCTATCTACTGTCCACGCTAGTTGATTTATTATCACTTAACTACAAACTCTGTTTGCCCACCCCATGGAAATGGGTCAGGGAACTTTAGATATTTCCCTTTTGACAGCTGGTACAGTGTTCACCTGTTGCAGTAGAAAGCAGTGAAGTGGCACTGTAGGAGGAAAAGGCTTTGCACCCTGGCACTGGTATGCCAGCCTGGCAAGCTCCTACCTTGGGCAGCTTCCTCAGCACCTTGCTCCTGACGGGGCACACAGCTTCTCAGCCTTGGGCTTCTGCAGTGTGTGGAAGCCAGCTGCAACTAGTGGCCATCAGCTGTCTGGATGCCCCTTGAGTGATCTGACCACAGCACACCCTCGTGGGCCACTTTCTTCAGCAGCCTCCACTTGCTGGGGGATTTCAGGCAAGTTCCAAAGAGTAAACGTCCAGCTGGTGGTCCTGGTGTATCCTCAGCCACTGATGAATCCTCAGCCACTTGGTCAGCCCTGCCCCGGTCCCAGCCATGAGGGATGGGAGCTCTTCCTGGGGCGTCTGTCTCAGCCAAGGGTGGAGGCTACTCCTCGCGCCTGATGTTCCTGGATTCGCTCCTTCCTTCTTACTCTCATTCACTAAAGCAATAATTCTTTATGTTGAGCTTTCCCTGATCAAATAATAGTATGGTTTCTGTCCCCTGTTTGGACTCAGAAGGACATCTAACCAGTTTAATCTCCAAATGGCTGCACCGTTGGATTACTTTATCCCAAAAAAGGGGGAGAATTTTCACTTCCTTGACTTCTTTTATTTTATTTTTTTATTTTAAATAGATAAAACCAAATAAAATGAAACACAGTAAAGCCAATCAAAACAAAGCAGTGATACAGGGTTTCAAAACAAGGTAATAGGAAATCAACAATGGCTACCATAATGCCTCTTGTGATCTTCAGAGTAACTGCCCATACCACCAGACATAGGAAAAATCAAACAAAACAAAACAGAACAGAGTAGAACCGACAACATAAAGCAATGAACATAATGCAGGATTTCAAAACAAGATTATAGTGAATCCAAAATAGCTACCATAATACATCTTGTTGTCTTTGAAATAGCTGCCCATGCCATGGGATCTAATAAAATCAAGCAAGACAAAACAGAATAAAGCCCAACCAAATAATGAGAGTGATACAGGACTTCAAAACCAGGTAATAGGCAGTTAACAATGGCTACCTCCTTCAGAAGCTCCCCATAGAGGCTGCACTGTGTACCGCTATCCTCTGAATAGATGATCAGACTGCCTGCCTTTTAGGCCTGCAGAGTCAGTGAAACACTAAATGCTACAAGCATTAAGTTGTGCTTTACTTCAATAGCTATCCTGAGTTCCTCTGGGTCAAATGGTTTCTCACGGGTGGTGAGGAGGAGACCGTGGCTCTTCTTGTCTCCCAGTCCGCACACAGGGAGGGGCTGGCATCTGGTTGTCCTTCTCATGGTCCACGCATGGCGCCAACTCACAGCAAGAGGCTGGCTTCTCATATCCTTCCTGCAGCCTGTGAATGGTGCAGCATTTCCCTGACTTCTTGAACTTGGAAGATTTTTAATGACTGCTCATCCCATGAGTATGAAATTTTACCTCCTAGAAGCTTCAATGTTTTATCCTGAGGCCCTATTGACCAATGTTCTAAAGTAGTGTCTGTGCCTAAGGGGTCTGGCTACTCTTGGTTTTAGCTGACCACTTCCTCCTGGTCACCCTGCCATGGACAGTCCCTTGAAGCAATGAGCTGCTTCTGCTGTAACCTAGAGACTCCAGGCCAGCTCTGATTCCACGTTAGAGTCTCCCAGATATCTCTCACCTACATTTTAAAACCTTCAGATTTACCCACTGTTAATCTGTTCTCATACTTTCTTTAGCACACATACTTTTGCTATATGTGCATGCATATCTATATGCTATATAAGCATGTAGATCAGTAGACACAAACCTATTTCATTACTATTTTAGAACCACTTGAGAGTAAGAAACAGATATGTCCCATTACTCCCTAAATATTCCTTTGTGCATAACTTAAGAATCAGAACAATGTTTCTTATGATCATATTGCAGTCCATTTATAAAACCAAAGAAATTTAACAGTAATTTTATTATGAATGTACAATCAGTATTTAAATTCTCCCATTCTCTTCTTATCCAAGATCTCATATAAGATCATGAATTGCATTTAATCATCCCACCTCTTTTCTCAGCTTCTCTTTGTATTTCATGACATTGATATTTTTGGAGAATACAGAAGAGTTTTATATATTGCTCTTCAACTTGATTATGACTGATATTTCCTTATTATTAGATGAAACTTGCACATTTTTGGCAGAAATATCACAGAAACGATACTGTGCTCCTTTCAGTGCTTTTTGTCGTAAGGTACGTGATGTCAATTTGTCTCAATATTGGTGATGTTGGCTTTGATATCTTAATCAGAAGTCTATGTGTCAGTTTACTCATATAAATATATCATTTTCTCCCTTCATAATTAATCAGTAACAAGTTAATATGATCAGTTAATATGGGACTGTGTACTTACTCTATTTCTCCTCTTCCACAATATCACTTGTAATATATAAACCCCTGCTCCAATAATGCGAACCTTGGTTCCCCATGTATTTACCCCTTAAATCTATCTTATGAACAGAGGTAAGATAGTTTTGGAGTCACCATACTAATGTGACTAAAAGCAGTCACTAGTTACTGAGCAAAGCTCAAGAATTCTTTTCAGTTCTTTTTCCCCTGGACTGTCTCTTACTAAAACTATGAAAAGTGTTGTACTCAAGTTTGTTGTTACGTTTTTTTCTGTGTTTTTTTCCCTAATCATTATTTTCTGAGTGGTATATATATTTGAATCGATATGGCTTTTTCTCATACACATAGTAGTATACCACACAAATTCCTTTGTATTCTACATTACTCATTTAACTTTATCTCATAGAAACCTTTTCAGGTTCCTAGAGATCTTATGACCATTTTCATGCTGCATAACTCTCCACCTCTGTGTGTGGATGTATGATAGTTTATTCAACCTGGTCCCTAAGTGTGGCCATTTCGTTCCTTTCAATGTTTTGCAAATACAGATAATGCCAATAAATAATATACTTATGAATTTTTTCAGAAAAATTCCTGGAAGTGGAACTTCTGTATCAAAGCATTAATTCATAAGTAGTTTTAAAAGATGTAACTGAAAATATGGAGAGTCCTCAAAACACAAAACTAGGCAATCCATTAGACTCAACTGTTCCCCGTCTGGACATCTTCCTGAAAGTATTGAAATTATTGTATTATAGTAATACATGTATATCCATGGTTGTATAAGCACAATTCATAATAGCTAAATATTGGAAGCAGCCTATATGTCTATGAACAGATGAATGGATATAGAAAATGTGGTATTTATACATGGTAGAGTACTACTCTGCTGTACAGAAGGATAAATTTGAGTTATTTTAAGAAAATGGATGCACCTTGAAACCGTAATGTTAATTGAAGTAAAACAGACAAAGACTTTAATAGAACATAGTTCCTCTTATACGAGAAACTCAAAGTATAAATGAAAAAAAACAAAATAAAAGATAGGCAATAGGAAACATAAAGATCTTTTGCAAATGGGAAGGGAACCAAGAGATGGAGGAAGGGGGAAGGCAAGCAGAGACAGCGGATTTAAAAAAAGAACCAAGATGTGTTATGTACATGTACCAAGTCCCACAAAGAAGATGATTATTATGTACTACAAATGCATATTAATAAAAAAATGTAAAGAGAAAATGGGAGAAAACCACGTGGTGGAATTCTCTTAGGAAGCTTGTGCTGCCTGGGACTCCCATGAGCACGTCGTGCATAGGCTGTAACCCAGCATCTGAAGCAAGCACAGTCCCTCACATGAGCAAAGCAGCCACTAAAGGACACCAAGAAGGAAGGGGGGGTGGGCAGAGGTCTGGCGGCCTCCAAGCGTCACTCTCCACTTTGTGTAATGAGAAATGAGTGGAACAGGAAAAGGTAACAAAACAGACCAATGTATTTGTTAAGCAGACTACAAAGTGACATGGCCACCTGTTGGATAGGATAACTTTTCAACAAGTGTCCAGACAAATAGTTAATCATTTTTAAGAAAGGGAGGCAGGAACCCAGATAGCAATTACAGGCTGTGCTATGGAGATCAATTCGGATCAGATGGAAGTAACTGAAGAGCCTAGACAACATGCAAAAGCAAAACAAAACAAAATGAAAAACTTCTTAAAAATACAGACAATGTGATAGGATACAAAAGATTTCAAAGCCCAAACTGAAAGAAAGTAGACCCCAGATGAATCTGTTAACCCAGATATACCTTTTTCTAAGAGTACTTCCTGTTCTTTGAAAGGCAGCCCCTTAGTCTAACAGCTCACAGGATGAGGGAAACAGAAATCAAAACCTATAACTTATCCAAGACAGACAGTCTCCCTACAATAAACCAGTACCGCAATGAGCTGCACCATCAAGGTAAGCGTGAACAAAAAACAGGACTCTGAAGAAGAATCAAAACCCAAGTTCAGACGACTCAAGCTGATTTAATACAGTCCAGTCAGGCAGTGCCCCCAAGTGTCTGACACAAGCAAATGTAAACCCTTTCCAGAAGGAGGTATCCTGGTCATAGGTCTCATGTCACTTCTGCAAACGTTTTGCAAGTTTTATTCCACGTCGAAAGTTCATGTCCAACATAAAGAGGCAAATAAACAAATGAAACTGTGACTGAGACCCAAGAGAAGCAACACAGAACAGAAATAGATGCACGAAGATTTCAGGTATTAAAATGAGCACAGGAACATGAAGCAGCAGTCCTCGCCGTGATTAAAGAAATGAAACAAGTTGAAGATATTTCTACGGTACACAAAGGTATAATAAGTAATACTGCAGGTTCAAAAAGGGCAAAGTAGAATTTCTATAAATAAAAATAAGCAAACATAAAATGTAATAGATAATTATCTCACATAATGTGCAAATTAACTGAAGATGGATCATAAATCTATGCATAAAAATTAAGTCTATTTTTTGTATCACTTGGTGATAGGTGAAATTTTCTTAGGTCAAGAAAAGTAATAAATGTAAAAGAAAAATTAACCAAATTTCTCAAAAAACATTACTAAGAAAATGAGTAGGCAAACTATAAACTAGTAGAAAATATTTGCAAAGCATATAAAGGATTGACTATATTTATTATCCTCAAATAATAATAATAAGACAGTAAGCTCAAATAGTAATGAAAAGATAAGCTCAATTTAAAAAATGGGCTAAGAGTTTGGGGAAAAACATGACAGCTATGTAATAGAATATAGATGAATGGTTGACACTTGACAAATCTACACCAACCAAAACTATATCTACACGGAAGGAAACCCGTATCTATACAAAAGAATGAAAAGTAATAGAAAGTATAAATACGTCAATAGGAACCCCATACTTGTGCAAAGAAATAAAAACTAACAGAAATTGTAAATATGTCAATATTTAGAAAATATTTTTTTCTGCCAGGTGTGGTGTCACATGCCTGTAATCCCAGAGCTGGGAGGCTGAGAAAGAAAGATCACAAATTCAAGCCCAGCCCAGGCTACATAGTGATTTTGAGGATAGCACAGGCTACAAGTGAAAACAAAACAAAACACCAAGACTTTTTCTAACTTTTAAATGTTTTAAGATGATAATTAGTTGAAATTAAAATAATAATGCATTGTAGAGTTTCTAACATGGCTAAAACCTAAGTGTGTGATAATAGTAAAAAAGGACAGAAGGAAAAATGGAAATACACTATTTTATATTTTTACATGAAAGATAAAAAGGAATAGTATTTGAAGAGAGACCAAAGAGATGCAAATGGTGATCCATTGAAAAAATCTTGAAAAATAAAGACATACAGCTAATAATTCAAAAGTGGAAATAGGAAAGAATAATAGAAATGCAAAAGAAAGAAGGAAAGAAAAGAAAAAAGGAAAGGATAGATGAGCCAATGGGAACCAAAAAAGTAATGAGATTACAGACTCAAATCCAGTTCTTGTGTTGCTAACTAAATGTAAATGGTCTAAGCACTCCTTCAATGGCAGAAAATGTCAGAAGGGGTGGAAAAAAAACCCCAGCGGTATGTTATCCACAAAAAGAGCGCATGTTAAATAGGAAGATAGAAGCTAAAGGCAAAAAGTATACAGTAGTCATAAGAAAGCTGAACTAGCAATATTACCAGAAAAAATGGGTCACATGACAAAGAATATTACCAAAAATAAAAGGCATTTCAAAATAATTAAAGGATCATGTTACCAAAAAAGTCAATTGTTTATATACCTAATATAAAGCTTAAATATATGAAGCCAAGATTGATATATACAAAAATATAAGTAAAAACACATGAAAACTGAAAGATCTGATTCTCTTCTCAGTAATTGATAAATCAAGTGAAAAGAAATTTAGCAGGAACTCAAAATAGCTGAATGTTATTATCAACCTATTTGACCTAACTGATATGTAAAGAACACTATATCAACCCAAAGCAGGATACACATTCTTGTCCAATACACATGAGTCACCAAAATAGACCATGCACAGAGCCCAAAATGAAACCTGTGGGCAGTTCAGAGGATTGGAACATGTGTATCCATTGTTTGCTCTTCCCTTATCAATGTTTCTTTTTTCTGCAGTTTCAGTTACCTGTAGCCAACTTGGACTGAAAATGTGTATGGAAAACTTCAGGAATATACAATCACAAATTTTAAATTATACACTATTGTGAGAAGCAAGATGAAATCTCCCACCATTCTGCTCCGTCATTTCCAGATGTGAATCATCAATTCACCCAGTGTATCCACATTGTATACGCTACCCACCAGTTAATCACTCAAAGCTGTCTTGGTTTTCAGATCAGTTGTCATGATATTGCAACACATTTATGCAAGTGAATCTTATTTTACATAATAATGGTCCGAAAGTAAAAGATCTGTGATGTCCACAATTTGTACTTGTCAAAGAGAACCATACTTGTCAAAGTGGTTTTTTTAGTGAAAAGGTCAAAGTCTTATATCAAGGAAAGGAAAACATTTGCTAAGGTCTATCCTAAGAATGAATTTTCTATCCATGAAATTATGAAAAAAAGGATATCTGGGCTAGTTTTGCTGTTGTATTTTAAACTACAAGTTATGGCTGTAGTGCATGATAAATACTTAAAATGAAAAAGACATTATATAGAGAGTTTAGCAATATCTGTAGGTTTGAGCATCCACTGGGAATCTTCTTTTCTGTTTATTTGTTTGTTTGGTTGGTTTGCTTGTTTGTTTGTTTGACCAGGAATCAAACTCATGACCTTGCACTTGCCAGGGAGGCACTTGTGCTGCTGAGTTAAATCCTTGGCCTAGCACTAGGAATCTCAGAAAATATCCCTCTGGAAAAAAGAGAGAAAGACTTCTTTAACTATTGTATATACCCTCTAATGATAAGATTAAATTAGAAAATTTTAACAGAAATATATAGAAAATTCCAGTTATTTGGAAATTAAACAAATATATACTCCATGTTCAAAAATAAATCACTAGGGAAATTAAAATATATCTAAACTAAGTAAATATGTAAATGCAGCAAAATGTACACAATGTGTCTAACACCATGTTTAGGAAGAGCAATAATTGTTAGTGCTCACTCAGGAAAAAGACATTACAGTTAATTATTTAAACTTTTATACCAGAAAAAAATATGAGCCAGTTAAATTTAAAAAAAAATAGCAAGAAGTAAACAGTAAAAAACTGATGTCGATGAAGCTGAGGATGATAAAACTATACTGAATTAAAAGCTGGTCCTTTATTGGTCCTTTGGTGGCTTGTCTATCTTGATATCAATGCTGTTTTGTCATGATTGGTGTAACTTTGCGATTAGCATGGGATTGGGGAGGGTTGGAGCTCTAATTTTGTTCCTTTATCAAAGTTGTTTAGACTATTCTGAGTCTTTTGCATTTTTACAGAAATTTAAGAATCAAAATGTTAATCTATATGAAAAACGATGTTGACAGTTTGATAAGGGATTGTGTTTTCTGACCTTTATTATTTTTTCCTATTTGTTTTTTGTTTTATTCTGTCTTTTATTATTAATTTCTCAAGGAAGTACATGAGGATATTCCATCACTTTCTCCTCTTCTAATAAATACACTTTGTGTTTAAAAAAAAGAAAAGAAGTGGGTCCTTTAAAAAGATGAATAAAATTTGTAACTACTATATTGGTTGAACAAAAGTAAAAGAGAAATTAAGATCATTAAAGTCAGGAATACAACAGGAAAAATCATTACAAAACCTACAGATTTAAAAAGAATCATAAGGAAATATTAAGATCAAGTTTAGGAGAATAAATTTGATAATTAGATAAAATGAACAAATTCTTGTATTAAGTTAGATTCAGAAATAAACAGAAGTTCTAAATAGCATTGCAGTTGTTCATAAGTTGAACATGTAGTTTAAAATTCCCACAAAAAAATCTCAGGCATGGATGGCTTTGTTGGTAGTCTATCAAACTGAAATAATAACTACAATTACAAAAAATTAATAACACAGTTATAAACTCACTTAGCAGAAGGGGAACACATCCTTACTCAGATTATCAGAACAGCATTGTTCAAGCAAGAAAAAGATATTAACAGAAAATAATGATAAAGGAGAATGAAACTCCTGTCCTACTATGTCAGGTACAAGCTCTTGTTCTCTAAAATTGAGAAGTGAATTTTAGGAACAACGGAGGTGAAGAGTATAATATATTTATTGAGAGGAAGAAAGCTTCTGTCTGAAGAGAGACAGAAGG
>PVJX010034532.1:0-18868 GCA_004027295.1 Dolichotis patagonum | reverse complement strand
CAACATTTAGCTATTACAAATTTTGCTGATATAAACATAGGTTCATATATATCACTGTGGCATGTTTTCAGTTCTTCTTGGAAAATACCCAGAAGAGGTATAACTGGACTGAATGGGATCTCCAACTCTAGTTTTTTGAGGACTACCAAAACTGATTTACACAGTACTGAAAATATTGTGCAGCAGTCTGCACTCCCACAAATTGTGGAAAAGTGTTCCTTTTCTCCATAGCCCTGCTTACATTTGTTATTGGCTGATATTATGACAGCCATACTGTCTGGAATGAGATGGAATCTCAGCATTGTTTTAATTTGCATTTCTCAATTGGCTAGTGATATTGATATTCATGTGTTTATTTGCCATTTGTATTTCCTCATCCAAGAATTGTGTTCATCTCAAACTCCCATGTTTTGATTGGGTCTTTGAATTTCAGGGGCCTGATGTTTTTCAATTTTTTATATGCTCTATGTAAAGTCCTTTTTCTGAAGGACAGCTGGCTAAATTATTTTCCCTTTCTGCAGATTTTCATTCCATTGAAATCTGATGATTTCTTTTCATGTGCAGAAACTTTTTAATGAAATTCCAGTTGTTGATTCTTTGAAGTACTTTCCATGTAGTTTGCATTTTGTTCATGAAGTTTTTGGCTTACATATATGTCTTCAAGATTTCTATGTACTTTTTCTTTCAGTAGATTTAATGTTTCTGCTTTAATATTTGGATCTTTGAGCAATTTTTACTTTAGTACATGATGATCAAAATTGGTCTAGTTTTAGTCTTTGGCAAGTGGAAAACTAATTTTTACACACCACTTATTAAAGAGGTTATCTTTCAGGAAACATGCTCGGCTCCTTTGTCAAGAGTAAGGTGGCTCAGGGCTTTTGTGGCTGTCCCTGAAATTTCTAATCCATACCACTGATCCTCAAATCTTTTTTTTTTGCCAGTTCTATGCTTATGTATCACTGTAGTTTTGTAGTGTAAATTCAAGTCAGGGATTGTGATGCCTTCTGCCTTGCCTTGTTGCCCAGGATTGCCTTTGCTCTTCTAGGTATATTATGATTCCCTATGAATTTTAGGAATGTTTTTCTAGATTAGTGAGTTTTTCTAGATTAGTGAGATGCTTATGGTATTTTGATTGAGATTGCATTAAATCTCCATCTGTTCTGGAAATGTGACTATTTTCACAAAGTTGGCTCTTCCTATTCAAGAGCAAGGGAAATATTTCCATTTTCTAATATCTTCTTTGATCTATATTTTGCAGAGTACTGTAATTTCATGTAAAGATGTTTCATTTCTCTTGTAAGACTGATTCCTGAGTATTTCATTTAGTTGGATGCCCTTCTGAAGAGTGTTGTTTCTGTGATTTCTATCTCATTGATTTTTTTGGTTGTGCACAGGAAAGCTAATGATTATTTTATTTTACAAAGAGAAAAGTCAGAAAGGAAAAATGAAAAGCAAAAGACATAAATAACAACAGCAAACTCAAAACAATAAAAATATAGGTTTTCAAAACAATGAAATTTAAAAATTGTTGTTATATTTCATATTGTTCTTTTTTTTCAAAGAAAGAAAATAGAAAAACAGAAAAGAAGTGTAGAACAATACCGAATTTAAAAAATCAACATCATAGAATTGCTAGTTGACACATTACTCATTATCATCCTAAAAAATAGTTGCCAAAGTCACAAAAGTATAACAATCACAAATAATAAAAAACAGTGGCCAAATTCACAAAGCATAAATAGAGGCTGAACACTCAACATTTACAGCACAAATCCTTCTGTTCCATGTTCCAACACAAATTCAGTGATATGGTCATCTATCTTGCACTGTATATTCCATTATACTTTTTAGAGCACTTTCCTTCCTTTTCACTTTCACAATACCTATTATACTTTTTGGATCCCATTATTCTGTCAGTTTTTATTATTTTTTACACTAGAGAAGACAATGTGATATTTAGTAATGTGAGTCTTATTTCACTAATGAGGATATTTTCCAGTTGCCTCCATTTACCTATAAAGGCCTCAAGGCCATCCTTTTGTATATCTCAGTAGTATTCCATTGTATTAAAATACCACACTTTTTTCATCCATTCTGTACTTCATGGGCATTTTGGTTGTTTCTAAGATTTAGCTATCACAGATTCTGCTGCTATGAACATGGGTTCATATATATCTTTGTGACCTGAACTTTTCAATTTTTCTGGGAAAATACCCAGGAGGGGAATAGCTGGATTGAATGGAATTTTCATTCCTAGTTTTTGAGGAATCTCCATACTTATTTCCACAGTGGTTGCACCAGTCTGCACTCCCACCAACAGTGGAGCAGTGTTCCTTTTTCCCACATCTGCACCAACATTTGTTATCAGTTATTTCCTTGATGGCAGCCATTCTTTCTGGGGTGAGCTGAAATCTCAATGCTTTTTTAATTTGCATTTCTCTAATGGCCAGGGATGGTGAACATTTTTTTATGTATTTACTTGCCATTTGTATATATTCATCTGAGAACTCTATGCTCACCTCTGATGCCCATTTTTGGAGAGAGTCTTTGAATTTTGGGGTTTGATGTTTCTCAGTTCTTTATATGTTCTTGATGTAAGTTTTTTGTCTGAAAGGATTGTTGGCTAAAACTTTTTCCCATTTTGTGGGTTTTCTTTTCACTTTGTTGGTGATTTCTTTTGAAGTGCAGAAATATTTTAGTAATATGAGATCCCAGTTGTTGATTCTTTGAAGTATTTCCTGTTCGGTTTGCATTTTATTAATGAATTTTTTGCCTACCCCTATGTCTTCAAGATTTCTACCTAATGTCTTCCAGTAGATTTAGTGTTTCTGTTTTAATATCTGGATCCTTGATCCGTTTTGACTTTAGTTTAGTGTCTGGTAATAGGCATGGTTCTATTTTCTGTCTTCAGCATGTGGAAAGCCAATTTTTCTGATGTCATTTATTAAAGAAGCTATCTTTTTTCCAGTGAACATGTTTAGCCCCTTTGTCAAATATAGGGTAGTGGAGTGTCTTTGTGGTAGTGTTCGTATCTTCTAATCTGTTCCATTGAATGACAGGTCCATTTCTTTGCCTGTACCATGCTGATTTTATCACTGTGGCTTTGTAGTACAGTTTCAAGTTGAGATGCCTCCTGCATTGCCTTTGTTGTCAGAATTGCCTTTGCTATTCTAGGTTTCTTCCATTTCTAAATGAATTTTAGGAGTGTTTTCTCTAAATCTGTGAAGTATGTCAAGGTATTTTGATTGAGATTGCATTAAATCTCTATAACAGTTTTGGAAGTATGGCCATTATCACAGTGTTGGTTCTCCTAGCCAAGAGCAAGGAATATCCTTCAATTTTCTAATATCCTCTTCAATATACTTTTTTAGAGTAGTATAATTTTCAACATATAGATTGTTTACATTCTTGGTTAGGTTGATTCCTAAGCATCTGATATTTTTAGATGCTATTGTGAGAGGTAATATTTCCTTAATTTTTCTCTTGGTGAGTTTTTGTTTTGTTTGTTTTGAGTGTTGACTTTGCATCCAGCTATGCTGCTGAATTTGTTTATTATCTCTAGTAGTCTTTTATGGCGTTTTTGGGTTCTTTCATGTACAGGATCATGTCATCTGCAAATAATGATAATTTAACTTCTTTTCCTGTTTTTATTCCTTTTACTTCTCCCACTTGTCTGATTACTCTGGCTAGTATTTCTAGAACTATATTGAATAGGAGTGGTGATAGTGGACATCCTTGTCTTGTACCTGATTTTAGAGTGAAAGGTTTCAGTTTTTGTCCACTTAGTATAATGTTGGCTGTTGAATTGTCATAAATGGCTCTTATGAGCTTGAGGTACATACCTTGTTTTCCAAGTTTCTGAAGGGTTTTTATCATGAACAGATGTTGGACTTTATCAAAAGCCTTTTCTGCATCTATTGAGATGACCATGTGATTTTTATTTTTGTCTCTGTTGATGTGGTGTATCACATTTATTGATCTGCATATATTGAACCATCGCTGCATTCCTAGAATAAATCCCACTTGGTCATGGTGTATAATCTTCTTGATGATTTACTATATTCTATTTGCCAGTATTTTATTGAGAATCTTTGCGTCTATGTTCATTAGTGAGATTGGCCTATAGTTCTCCTTTTTTTGAGTCTTTCTCTAGGTTTGGTATGTGAGTAATACTTGCTCCTGGAATGAGTTAGGGAAGACTGCTTCTCTCTCAATTTCACTGAAGAGTGTAAGGTGTATTGGTGTCAAATCTCTAAATTTCTTGTTGAATTCAACTGTGAACACATCAGGACCTGGGCTTCCTTTGTTGGTAAGTTTTTAATCATATTTTCAATTTCAATAGTTGTTATTGAGTTATTGAAAATTGTTATATTTTCTTGATTGAGTTTTGGTAGCTCATATGTTTCTGGAAATCTGTTCAATTCCTATGTTTTTACCACCCAATGTGAGTAGAAATTTTCAAAGTAGGTATTTATGATCTTTTGAATTTCCAAGGGATCTGTGGTAATTTCATTCTTTTCAGTCATTATTGCATGAATTTGAGTTTTTCTTTCTTTTTTCTTGATAAGGTTGGCTAGAGGTTTATCAATCTTGTTTATTCTCTCAAAAACCAGCTCTTTAAATCTTTGTATTGTTCAGTTTCAATTGCGTTTATGTCTGCTCTAATATTTACAATTTCCTCTTTTCCATGATCTTTGAGTTTGACTTGCTCTTCCTTTTCCAGAAGGTTGAGATGTAGCATTACTTTGTTTATTTGTGCTCATTCTGTTTTCTTTATATGACAATTTATTGCTATATATTTTCCTGTTAGGACTGCTTTCATTGTGTTCCACAGGTTATGGTATGTTGTACCCAAATTTTCATTGAATTGTAGGTATTGTTTTATTTCTTCTTTAATTTAACCTGTAACCCACTGATTGTTCAGAAAGTTATTTAATTTTCATTGTGCAGGTTTTGCATTTTTCCCATTGATTCCCAATTTCACTGCACTGTGGTCAGATAACATGCATAGGGTAATTTCAATCCCTTTACATTTACTTAAGAATGTTTTATGGGTTGTATATGATCTATTTTGGAGAATGTCCCATGAGCAGCTGAGCAGAATGTATATTCTGTTGCGGTTGTGTGGAACACTCTGTACTAAGTCCATTAGCTCATGATATGATTGAGTTCTATTATTTCTTTGCTTAGTTTTTGTCTCTTTGATCTACCTCTTTGTGACAACTGGGTATTAAGGGCCCCTATTACAATTGTGCTCTTGTGTATTTTCTTTTCCATTCCAATTAGTACTTGTCTTATATAGTTGGATGCTCCTTTATTTGGTACATATATATTTATAATTGTTAGTTCTTCCTCTTGAAGTTTTCCACTAACAAGTATGTAGTGGTCTTCTTTAAATTTTTTAAGTTATTTTAGTTTTGAAGTTCACTTTGTCTCCAAAAGGAATAGCTACCCATGGTTTTCTCTGGGTGCCTCATGCACCCAGAATACTGTTTTCCATCCTTTGACTTTTAATCTATGAGTTTCCTTTTGAGTTAGATGTGTTTATTGTATGCAGCATATTGTGGGATCCTGTTTCTTGATCCATCCTGTCAACCTATTTCTTTTGATAGGTGAATTGAGGTCATTTACATTGATGGATATACCTGATATATACTGGCTGAACTTTGTCATGTTATGTTCCTGTTGTTGGATTTCTGCTTTTCCCCCTTGTTTAATTGCTTGCTTTGCCTGGTGATTTCTTTCTGTTGTTGTTCTGGAGATTTTTGTCATTTTTACCTCTGTCTAGTATGTCTTTTAATACTTTTTCTAGGGTTTGTTTGGTGGACATGAATTTCTTCAGTTGTTCCTTGTCATGGAAGCATCTTGTTTCTCCATTAAATTGGAAAGAAGTTTTTGCTGTGTACACCAGTCTGGGTTGAAATTTGTTTTCTTTCAGGGCTTTAAATACTTCACTCAAAGCGTGTATTAACTTGAGAGTTTGCACTGAAAAGTGTTCCAGGATTCTAAATGACTTTCCTTGTGTCTTTTCTCTAACAGCTTTTAGTACTCTATTTTTATGCTGTATGTCTGGGATTTTAATTATTGTATGTCTGAGTGTAGATTTATGTTGGTTGCGACTGTTTAGCCTTCTATATGCTTCACTTATCTGTATATCAGATTTTTCCACCATATTTGGAAAATTTTCTGCGATTGCTTCTGTGAATAGTTTATCAGTGTCATTTGTGTTGACTCCTGCATCTTCATTAATGCCTATCAATCTTATATGGTTTCTCTTGGCATCATCTTGAAGTTGCTGGATTATCATTTCTTGCTGCTTGGTTATTTTTAAAAGTTCTATTCTTTCATGATGGCTGACTGGAATCCTGTCTTCAAGGTCCAAAATTCCATCCTCAGCTTCTTTTAAATGGTTTTGCCAGCTTTCAATAAAATTTTTTGTTCTTTGTATACCTCGTTGAATTTGTTTCATGGATTCTTCTTGTTTTCTACACTGTTCTTTCAAGGTTTCAATCGATTTCCCATGCTTCTGTGATTTTTAAAAATCTATTTCTTGTCTAGCCACACTGACCAACTCCATCACTTAGGTTGTTATTTCTGTCTTTACATGAGAAACTACTTCTAATTTGATTTCCTCTGTGTCTCATGGATTTGTTTCTTTACTTCACTTGCTAACTTTTCAGAGATTTCTGATGTATTACTTTTTAAAGTCCTCTATTTCAGTATTGCCTGTACTTGATTTTGATGAACTAGATGTTTGAGATTGCATTTTGCTTTTTTGTTTTGTCATTTTCACCTTTTGGGCTAGTATTTGGTCTTCAATCCCACTAGTCTCAACTGTCAGTAGTGTGTATCTTAGGTTCCTACAGTGTGGTTTATCTTTGTCCAACTGCTGGGTACCAAAATGAAGAGGAGGGCCATTCACCTGAATTCCTCCTGCATGGCTTGTTGGGTGAGTACTATATTCTTCCTGGGCTGAGTAGCCTAGGAGTATTGATGTATGTCAATCTTTAGTGCCTGCTGTTACTATGTCTTTGGGTTGTTCCAGGTCAGCAGTGTCTCTTAAGCCCTTTTAGTTTTCTCCAAATTGGGGGAGGCCTTATTGGCATACTCTTCAACCTGCCTGATGTTCTCTGTGTTTAGGAATGAATTAACCACACTCTTGCCAAGCTCACCAAGGTGCTACAGCTAAAGGTAGCTTCACTACTGCTCCTATTTACCCACTGAAGCCCTCTATTTTAGGGGCAAACTTACCACATTGATAGGAGCCTGCTGAGGTCTTCTGTTTGGGTGAGGGGTTACTGAGTCTTCCATAAATGCAGCAGGGTTAATCCACTACAGTCCAAGGTTCTGGGAGGAGGAGTTGGAGTTGAAGATCAACAGCAATTCTACATTCCAGAGTTGGGAGGGCCAGGTCTTAGGCCCGTAGGCTGGCAGGGTATGGCAGAAGTATTCCACTCTTGGATGCCAGAAGAAGGGAAGTGGTGTGGGGATATCTGAGGGCTGTGGGTTGGGCAGGGCATGGCAGAAGTATCTAGCCCTTGTGTGTTCACAGAGGCAAGGCAGTCTGGGCTCATTGAGTTTTCTTTATATGGGCATGCATTGGCATATATTTTCCTCTTAGGCTTACATTCATTGCAGTCCATAGGTTCTAGTATGTAGTATCTGCATTTTCATTTAAGTGTGGTTATTGTTTAATTTCTTGTTTAATTGTATCTGTGACCCATTTGGTTTTCAAGATGGTGTTATTTAAATTCCATTTGGCTATGTAGCTTTTGCAGTTTCTTTTGCCATTTATTGCCAATTTCATTGTACTATGGTCAGATAAAATGTGTGAGGTAATTTCCATTCTTTTTCATTTACTTAACTGTGTTCTATGGGCTAATATGTATTCTATTTTAGAGCACAGCACATGTACAACTGAAAGAAATGTGTATTCTAATGTTGTTGGGTGGAAAATTCTGCAAACGCAAATTAAATCCATTTGTTCACAGGTTTGGTTCAGTTCTGTAACTTCCTTGAAGATTTTTTGTCTAGTTTATCTATCTTCTTCTGACCTTTGGGTGTTAAGGTCCCCCATTATTATTGTGTTATTGCATATTTGATTTTTCATGCCAGTAAGTATTGTCTTATATAGTTGGGTACTCCCATATTTTGTGCACATATATTTATAATTATTATCTCTTCCTGTTGAATTTTTCCCCTGAGAAGTAGATAATGACCTTCTTTATCTCTTTTGATCATTTTGGTTTGAAGTTCATATTGTCTGCAAACAGAATAGCTACCTTTGCATTTTCTGAGTTCCTGTCTGATGGAGTAATATTTTCCATGTTTTTTTAAATAGAACAAAACAAAAGAGAACAGAACAAGCAAATCAAGACAGAATAAAGCAAGCAACACAGCACTTTGCCACAATAGGATATCAACTGTATACACCATGTCTCTTGTCTTTGAAATAGTTGAGCATACTTTCACCCACAATAATATCAAACATAACAAAATAGCATAAAACCATTCAAGACAATGAAAGTATTACAGGATATTCAAAACCAAATAACAGAAAATGAACAATAGCTACTATAATATCTCATTTTCCTTAAAAATGTTGTTTATACCATCACACATATTAAAATCCAATAACACACAACATGATAGAACCAATGGAAACAGAAGAACAAAAGTATGGTAGGACATCAAAGCAAGATAATATTAAATCAGCATTGGCAGCCATAATATCTTGTTTTCTTCAAACTAGCTGTTCATATAATCACACATAATAAAATAAAACACAACAGAATAAAACCATTACAGCCAATGAATGAAAACATTATAAGACTTCAAAGTAATATACTGGGGAACAATGATTACCATAAACTCTTATGTACTCTTAACATTTCTTACACTAGGGAGACTATACAGTATTTATACATATGAGATTGATTTATTTCACTTATGAGTATGGTCCCAAGTAGCATCCATTTACTTATAAATATATCAATGTGATCATTATTTATACCTGAATAGTACTCCATTGTATAAAAATACCACATCTTTTTTATCCATACTTCAGCTGATGGGCACTTAAATTGTTTCCAAGATATGGCTACTACAAATTATGCTGCTATAAACATGGGTGCACATATATCACTGTGGTATGATGTTTTCAGATCTTCTGGGAATATCCCCAGAAGTGGAATAGCTGGGTCATTTGTAAATGGGACTTCCAATCCCAGCTTTTTGAGGAATCTCCAGACTGGCTACCACAGTGGTTGCATCAGTCTGCAAACCACTAACAGTGCAGAAGTGTTCCTTTTTACCCACAGCCTCTCCAGGATTTGTTGTTGGTAGTTTTCTTTATCCTGACCATTCTTTCTGGAGTGAGATGTAACCTTAGTGTTGTTTTAATTTTCATTTCTCTAATGATCAGTGATGCTGAACTTTTTTTCATGTATTTATTTGCCATTTGTATATCTTCATCTGAGAACTGTGTATTCCTCTCAGATTCCCATTTTTGGAATTGGTCTTTGATTTGGGGGGGATCTGATTTTTTAAAAAATTCTTTATATGTTCTGGACAGAAGTTCTTTATCTGAGGGAACGTTCACTAAGATTTTTTCCCAATTTGTAGGTTTTCTTTTGGCTATGCTGGAGATTAATTTTGACATGCAAAAGCTCTTTAATCAGACATGATTCCAGTTATTGATTCTGGGAATATTTCATGTGTGGTTTGATTCTTGTTCATGAATTCTCTACCTATCCCTATGTCTTCAAGATTTTTATCTACTTTGTCTTCGAACAGATTTAGTGTTTCTGGTTTAGTATTTAGATCTTTGATCCATTTAGAATTTAGTTTAGTAAATGGTGATAGGCATGGGTCTAGTTTTAGTTTTTGGAATATGGAGAGCCAATGTTTCCAGCACCATTTTACTGTCTTTCTTCCAGTGAATGTGTTTTGCCCCTTTATAAAAGATAAGGTGGCAGAGTGTGTTTGTAGTTGTAGTTGTATCTTCTAATCTATTCCATTGATCTTCAGGTCTGTTTCTATTCCAGTATCATGTTGATATTATTACAGTAGCTTTGCAGTTTGAAGTCAGGGATTGTGATGCCTCCTGCCTTGCCTTTGTTGCTCAGAATTGCCTTTAATATTCTAGGTCTCTTTTGGTTCCAAATGAATTTTAGGAGTGATTTCTCTAGATCTATGAGGTATGCTAATGATATTTTGATTCAGATTGCATTAAATATGCATAATAATTTTGGGAGAATGACCATTTTGACAATATTTGTTCTTCCTATCCATGAAAAAGGATTGTCTTTCCATTTTCTGAGGTCCTCTTCAATTTTTTTTCTCAAGGTATTATAATTTTGCCTGAATAATTCTTTTATTTGTTTAGTTACATTGATTCCTAAGTGTTTCAATTTTTTGAATGCTATTGTGAAGCATATGGCTTCTCTTATTTCTTTCTCAGTGATTTTGTTGTTAGTGTATAGGAATGCTATTGATTTTTGAGTGTTGACTTGGTATCCAGCTACATTGCTGAATTTATTTATTATATCTAGGAGTCTTTCAATGGATTTTGGGGGCAGTATTCTATGTAGGTCACCATGTCATCTGCAAATAATGATAATTTAATTTCCTCTTTTCCTATCCTTATTCCTTTTATTTCTCTCTCTTGTCTAATTGCTCTAGCTAGTATTTCCAGTACTATGTTGAATAGGAGTGGTAATAATGGACATCCTTGTCTTGTGCCTGGTTTTAGGTCAAAGGCTTTCAGTTTTTGGTCATTTAATATGATGCTGGTTGTTGGTTGTCATAGATGGCTTTTATCATATTGAGGTAAAGACCATCTATTCCCATTCTCTGCAAGATTCTTATCATGAATAAGTGTTGGCCCTTTTCAAAGACTCTTTCTACATCTATACAAAAGATCATGTGATTCTTATTTTTGGGTCTATTCATGTAGGGATTTCACCCTTTTCATTCCTTATTGCATGAATTTGAGATTTTTCTTTCCTTTTTAAAATATGGTTGGCTAGGGGTTTTTCAATTCTATTTATTCTTTCAAAAAACCAACTCTTTGATTCATTGATTCTTTGTTTGGTTTTCTTAGTCTCTATTGCATTGATTTCTGTTGTGACTTTTATAGTTTCCTACCTTCTTTTGGCTTTGGCCTTGGCTTGCTCTTCTTTTTCTAGTGAGGTATAGCATCAGGTTGTTTATTTGTGTTCATTCTGTCTTCCTGATGTGGGAACTCAATGCAATAAATTTTTCTCTGAGGACTGCTTTCATTGCATCCCACAGATTCCAGTATGTTGTATTTGTTTTTTCATTTGCTTATAGATATTGTTTAATTTCTTCTTTAATTTCCTCTGTGACCCATTGATTGCTCAGGGGTGTGTTATTCAATTTCTATGAGTTTGTGGGGGTTTTGCAGTTTCTTTTATCAATAATTTCTATTTTCTTGTTTCATCAGTATCATGATCTGATAACATGCCTGGGATAATTTCAATTCTTTTACATTTACTTAAGTATGTTCTGTGTGTTACTACATGGTCTATTTTAGAGAATGTCCCATGTACTGCTGAGAACAATATATATTCTTATGTTGTTGGATGGAACACTCTTTATATGTCTATCACATCCATTTGTTCACAGGTGTGATTAAGTTCTGTTATTTCTTTGCTAATTTTATGTCTGGTTGATCTGTCTCTTTGTGTCAATAGCATGTTAAGGTCTCCTGTTATAATTGTGTTATTGCTTATTTAATTTTTCACTTCTGTCAATTCTTGTTATGTATTTCTGGGTGCTCCAGAATTTGGTGCATATATGTTTAAGATTATTATCTCTTCCTTTGAAGTTTTCCCCTAACTATTATGTAGTGACCTTCTTTATCTCTTCAGAATATTCTTGGTTTGAAATTCATCTTGTCTGCCAATAGAATAGCAACTTCTGCTTTTGTTTTCTAACAACATGAAATATTGTTTTCTATCATTTGACTTTCATTCTATGAGTTTCCTTTTGGGTTAGATGGGTTTCTTGTAGACAGTATATGATTGGATGCTGTTTCTTGATCCATTCTGCCAGTCTATTTCTTTTAACTAGTAAATTGTGGCCATTTACAGTAATGGTTGTGACTGATATATATTGTTTATTTTTGACATGTTGTCTTTCTCCTGTTGCTTCTTTATCTTTCCACTCTGTTTAATTGTCTGCCCTGCTTAGTGTTTTTTTTTCTATGTCTATCTAAAATGTTTCTCAGTATTCTTTGCATAGTTGGCTTGGTGATCATGAAATTCTTCAGCTGTCCTTTATCATGGAAGTATCTTATTTTTCCATCCATTTTGAAGGACAGTTTTGCAGAGTACATCATTCTGGGTTAGAAGTTGTTTTCCTTTAGGATCTGAAATACTTCACTCCATGCTGTTCTTAATTTCATTGTTTGTGTTGAGAAGTCTGCTGTGATTCTGATAGGCTTTCCTTTAGAGATGATCTGTCTTTTCTCTCTAACAGCTTTTATTATTCTGTTCTTATGCTGGATTTCTGGAATGTTGATTATTATATGTCTGTGTGTAGTTTTATTTTGGTTATCACTATTTGGAGTTCTATATGCTTCACTGACCTGTATGTCAATTTCCATTCTCATGTTTGGGAAATTTCAGCTATTACTTCTGTAAATAGCCTCTTGATATCATTTGCATTTTTCATTTGTCTGTGTTGATATCATTTGTGCTGTCACCTTCTTTTTCATTTATACCTATCAATCTTATGTTGTTTTTCTTTCTGTCATCTTGAAGCTGTTGAGTTGTTATTTCCTGATTCCTTGTTATTTTTAAAAGATCTTTTCCTTTCCCATTCACTAGCTGCAATCTTTGTCTTTGAGGTCTGAAATTCTATCTTCACTTTCATTGAGGTGGTTTTGCCAACTCGGTGTAATTTTTTATTTCCTGTATATCTTTTTGAATCTGCTTCATGCATTCTGTTTATTTCTTATATTGTTCATTCAGGGTTTCCATCTTTTTTTATTGTTCCTCTAATTTTTAAAATATGTCTTCTTTAGATATGTTCAGCATTTCTTTCATTACATTTATCATTTCTTCTTTTACCTGGGAGATTATTCCTGATTTGAGTTCTTTTATAGCTTCCCAGAGTTGTTTCTTAATTTCAGTTCATACCATTTCAGGCATTTCAGGTGTATGGCTTATATTTTCTTTTATGTACATGGCTCTTAGTCTTGCTTGGGATGGGTTGGAGGTTTGAGATTGCATTTTGTTCTTTCACTTTGTCATTTTCCTATAGTTCCAGGTTTCAAGCAATGTTCTAAAGCTTCCCGCAGGCATGCTGGAAATGACCTAGTGCATCCACAGCTCCCTAGGACTGATTAGAGGTCACTGGGTGTGGCCCCACCATGCCTGCTGGTACTTCTTGTGCATCCTCTGGTTGTCTAGGATGCTGGGTGGGGTCCTAACTTCTGGGTGCAATTTTCCAAAGCTCTCCTGGAGTGCAAGTACACTAAAACACCTCACGGGCCCTCAGCTGCCCGTATTGATAGAAGGTCACTTGGTGTGTTCCAGTCAGGTCCGTGGGACCTCTCATTCATCCTCTGGTGGTTCAGAAAGCTGGGCAAGCTCTTAACCACTGGGAGCTATGGTCCAAAGCTCTCCCCAAGTGCAAGCAGGCTTGAAATCCTCTCGCATGCCCTCAGCTACTAGGGCTCAATGGAGGTGGCTAGGCATGGCTCAGTCAGACCAGTGGAATCTTCCTTGTCTCCTCCCTGTTTTCAAAGTTTTGACTTTCAGTATGTGAGTTTTTTTTCTGAGTTAGATACATTTCTTGTATACAACATATTGTAGAATCTTGTTTCTTGATCTTTTTTGCTAATCTGTTTCTGAATTGAGGTCATCCCTAATGATGGTAATAATTGATATGTATTGGCTTATCTTTGTTATGTTGTTTTCCTGTTGTTGATTTCCAGCCTTTTCACTTTGTTTAATTGATTTTCCTGCTTGGTAGTTTCTTTCTGTTGTTGTTCTGGTAATTGTGTAATCTTTATTTTTATTTAGAATATCTTTCATTACTTTTTCTAAGGTTGGTTTTGTGATCATTAGTTTCTTCTCTTGTTGTTTTCCATGGAAGTATCTTATTTCTGCATTAATTTTGAAGGAATTTTTCAGAATACATCAATCTTGGTGGGAAATAGGTTTTTTTTTCAGGGTTTGTAATACTTCACTCAAAGGTCTTCTTGACTTGAGTGTTTGTGTTGAAAAATCAGCTGTGATTCGGATGGGCTTTTGTGCATAGATAATCTGTTTGTTTTCTTTAACAGTATTTGGTATTCTGCTTCTTTACTGAATTTCTCAGATGTGGATTATACCACCAATACTTCTTAAAATCTTAAATAAAATTGAAAGTGAATCAATACTTCCAAAGTCATTCCTGGTAGCAAATTTTACTATGATACCAAAACCAGAGAAGGACTCAACTGAAAAAGAGAATTACAGGTGAATCTCCCTAATGAGGATGGATGCAAAAATCCTTAATCCTTAATTCTTAATCCTTAATAAGATACTATGAAACAAATGCAGCAAATCATCCAGAAAATTACATATGATTACCAAGTAGGGTTTCTCCCAGGGATGCAGGGATGATTAAAAATGTGTAAATCAATAAATATAACACATCATGTTAACAGAACTAAATTGAAAACTGTTATGATCATCTCAACAGATTGCAGAAAAAGTTTTGACACAGTCCACTCCAATTCATGATACAAAGCATACAGCATATTTGAAGATATGGTCTTTACCTCAATCTGATAAAAGTTGTCTATGACAAACCAAAAGCAATCATCATACTAAATGATCAAAAACTGAATGCTTTCTCTCTAAAATCAGGAACAAGACATGAATATCCACTATCAGCATTCCTGTTCAATATAGATTTGGAAACATTAGCTGAAGCAATTAGGCAAAAGAAAGAAATAAAAGGAATAAAAATGGGAAAGGAAGAAATTAAATTATTATTATTTGCACATGACATGATACTCTACATAGAAGATCCCAAAATTTTTGCCTAGAGACTTCTAGATTTAATAACCAGATTCAGTCATTTAGTTGGATACAAAGTCAAAAGTTAAAAATCAATAACCTTTCTGTACACAAATAAGAAACTTACTGAGATAGAAATTAGGGTAACCACATCTTCACAATAGCATTGAAAATAATTAAGTAAAAAGTGAATTAATCTAACAAGTGAAGTAAAAGATCTTTACATTCAAAACCAAAGTACTTTGATAAAGGATATTAAAGGGAGTATCTCAAAAGCAAAAAGTGTCTCTTGTTCATAGGTAGGAAGAGCTAACCATAAAAATGGCCATATTCTCAAAATTGATAAACAGATTTTTTTAAATTTTTATTTGAAAGAGAATAAAACAAAAGAGGGCAGTACAGAGCAGATCAGAACAGGACAACATAGGCAACACAGTACTTTACATTAAGACAACTGGACATCAACAGTAGCTAACACCATATCACTTACTCTGCTATGGTTGAGCATAGTTTCAAATACAATAGTATCAAACATAACACAATAATATAAAGCCATGCATAGAGTGAAAGAATTACAGGGCTTTCTGAACCAAATAACCCCATAGATCTAGAGAAATCACTCCTAAAATTCATCTGGAATCAGAAGAGGCCTAGAATAGCAAAGGCAATTCTAAGCAACAAAGGCAAGGCAGGAGGCATCACAATCCCCGACTTGAAATTATACTACAAAGCTACAGTGATAAAGTCAGTATGGTACTGGCTGGAATAGAAACAGACCGGAGGATCAGTAGAATAGATTGGAAGATACAACCACAGCCGCAAACTCACTCAACCACCTTATCTTTGGTAAAGGGGCCAAACATGCTCGCTGGAAGAATGACAGTCTCTTTAACAAATGGTGCTGGAAAAATTGGCTGTCCATATGCAGAAGACTAAAACTAGACCCATGTCTATCACCATACACTAAACTAAAATCTAAATGTATCAAAGATCTAAATATTAAAACAGAAACACTAAAACTGCTGATAAACAGATTTAATACAATCCCAACCAAAATATCACTAGCACACCACGGAACTAGAGGAAACATTACTAAAATTCATTTGTAACCAGAAGAGACCTGGAATTGCAAAAATTATCCTAGGCAACAGGAAATCATGGGACACCACAATCTCTGGCTTAAAATTATGCTTAAAATAGAGCTACTGTGATAAAAACAGTATGGCCCTGGCCACAAAAGAGACCTCAGGATCAGTGACAAAGTTTAGAAGAGGCAGAAAGAACTTCAAACACACTCATCCATTTTATCTCTATGGGATTAGATCAACCTTCTTGGTTTAACATTGCTTTGGGTTCAGGATGCCCAGATCTAAACACAATGGCAAAAAAAAATGCAACTTAATTTGTACTCAGTATTCCCAGGGTTCTTCTGCACCCCTTGGCTGACCCCAACCCTAATTACCATGTTATTGACTGTGCAGGTTTGGTTCCCCTTGGGGTTTGAGTGCCATGACACTTGCTCTAAGATACAGAAAATGTTAAAAACACAACTATCTGAGGGAGCGTCTGACAAGCCATTCATCACATGGCTTATATCTCAGAACACACCCTGCATTAGAGCCAAACCTTACAATTTGAAAGGCCAAAAGGAAGCTCCCTCGAGTGCCATGAGCTCTTGTTACTGCTATTCTCTCACCCTCCCATGAAGTGGATTCCCTTTTTTCATTCTTTTAATTTTTAAAAGCAAAAAAAAAATTAAAATTAAAACACAGAATTTCAAAAGGAAATTATAGGAGATTAACACTCTTTAATATATTGCATATGGCACTTTTCATTTTTAAACAAATAATAGATGCTGTGTTACTTTTGGTTTTCTGTTAATTCTTTTAGTTTAGGTCCTCAGAACTTGGACAAAACCCCCACCTAGTAACAATCAGGTCTATTTGGGGGTTATTTTTAATTTTATCATTACAGAGGGTGCTTTCAATTTTATACTCTCTCAAGTACATATGACAGTTAGACAAGAAATTAAAAAGATTTATCATAGTTAAAGTTCAATATAGATTAAATGCATTTAAAATATAATATGTAGATATGTCTCATCCAATACTAGAATGCATATTGTGTTTAGCAATTCTTGAATCTTGCTCAAAATTTGATTATATTTCAGGCAATCAAAAGTCTTACCAATACAAAAAAGCTGAAATGACTATTTCCAAATTATAACATCATATTGGAATGGAACTGGAAATCAACATCAAAGAAAACCACAGAAACTACATAACAATTAGAGATTGCAAGATATATTTCTAAGTCATCAGTGTATCATTGAACAATTAAAGGGAAGAATTTAAAACTTCTTGGAACAAAATGATAAGGGAAGCAGAAACCTCTGGACTATATAGCATACAGAAAAAGCAACTCAGAGAAGGATACTTTTATTTATTTTATTTTTTTAAAATTTTATTTAAAGAGAAAAAAAAAACAACCAGCCAAAACAGAAAAATGGTAGTAACAATACAGAATTCCAAAGAGAAAAAAAAAGAACCAAAAACAAACAGACAAAAAATCAACAAAACAACAACAACAACAAAAAACACAAAAACACTAAGAAATTGCCACTTGATAGTTACATACTCTCATCATTGGAAATAGTTGTTCAAGTTACAAAATTAAAACATACAAAGTAGACATTCAAACAATGAGACTGTTAACAGTTCTGCTCAACAATCTAACAAAAACAGTAGTATGGTCATCTATCTTATACACTTAAATATACATGCAATTATAGAGAAGGATATTTTTATTTTTTTATTTTTTATTTAAAGAGAGGGAGAAAGAAAAAAACAAACAAAAGAGAAAGAGGGTAGCAACAATACAGAATTCTAAAGGGGAAACAAAAAAAAAGAACAACAACCACAACAAAAAACAAAAACAAAAACACTAAGAAATCACCACTTGATAAGTTACATACTGTCATCATTGGAAATAGTTGTTCAAGTTGCAAAGTTAAAACATACAAAGTACACATTAAAAAAATGAGCCTGTTAATGGTTCTGCTCAACATTCTAACAAAAACAGTAATACGGACATCTATCTAACACACTTAAACACACATGCAGTTATATCCTTTAGAGCACTTTCTTTTCCTCTCTTTTTTACAGTAGCAATTACGTATTTTGGGTTTTATTACTCCTACAGTTCTTATTACTTTTTACACTAGAGAAACAATGTGATATTTATAAACATGACTCTTATTTATTTCACTAATGAGGATAGTCTCAAGTTGTTCCCATTTCCTTATGAAGGTCTCAAGATCATACTTTTTTATAGCTGAGAAATATTCCATTGTATAATAATACCTCATTTTTTTCACATACTCTGCAGTTGAAGAGGCATCTTGGTTGTTTCCAAGATTTAGCTACTACAAATTGTGCTGCTACGAACATGGGTGCACATATATCACTGTGATATGAACTTTTCAGTTTCTCTGGGAAAATACCCAGGAGGGGAATTGGATTGAATGGAGCTTCCACTCCTAGTCTTCTGAGAATTCTTCATACTTATTTCCATAGTGGTTGCACCAGTCTACACTCCCACCAACAGTGGAGCAGTGTTCCTTTTTCCCCACAGCCTTGCCAACATTTGTTATCAGTTGACTTCTTGATGGCAGCTATTCTTTCTGGTGTGAGATGACATCTCAATGTTGTTTTAATTTGCATTTCTCAAATGAACAGTGATGGTGAACATTTCTTCATGTATTTGTTTGTAATTTGTATATCTTCATCTGAGAACTGTGTGTTCATCTCTGCTGCCCATTTTTGGAGAGG
>PVJX010034531.1:0-18874 GCA_004027295.1 Dolichotis patagonum | reverse complement strand
ACTGTTTCAATTGGCTTTGTTCTGTCTTGTTCTGTTGTATTTCTACTACCTTCAAAAAAAAAAAAAAAAAACCAGAATTTTATAAGGTGATTAAAAAGGAAATAACAGCAAAACAGATCAGTAAGGTACTGAGCAAGCTGAAACATGGTATAACTAAACAGATAATGGACTTAAAAAGCAAAAGGAGGAAAACAAAGTGCTCTAAAGGATAAAACTGCATGTATGTTTAAGTGTGTAGGATTGATAATCATATTACTAAATTTTTGTTGGATAGTTGAACAGAACTGTTTGCAGCTTCACTGAATGTTTACTTTGTATGCTTTAATTTTGTAACATGAACACCTATTTCTAAGAGGACAATATGTAATTTATCAACTAGTGATTTCTTACTTTTTTTTTGAAATTGTGTATTATTTTCACCCTTTTTTTGTTTTGCTTTTTTTCTCTTTAAATAAAATTTAAAATTAATTAATTAATTAATTAATTAATTTAGGGCTTCTAATTTGAGATCTAACACATAAACGATAGTCATTTTCACACCCTTTCAATATGACAAACGTGAACAAATGAAAATTCAATGACTTTTCTTCAACTTGTGAGTGGCTGAAGTTACAGAGCAAAGGTTACTCTAAAATCAAAGAGCAGCACATACAAAATGACAGAAGTCCCCCCTATTTGTTTGGAGCTAAAGCTACGAGGCACCACAAGCAGTTAGCACAGTTAAGTGATACTTTTAATGAATTACTAAAGGCTGAACAGAGATTAGCAGAAGAATGAGAAGTTCCTGAAACACATAGTGGTTAGGAGACCCTCTCATTTTCACAGGCTTTCACTACAGCTAACCCACCATTTCCCACTCTGAGGAAATGGAAAAGATCCCTTACAGCCCTGGCATGATGAGAAAATAAATGCTACAGATAAACCTACTCAAAATCATCTGCTAGTACAGACCTGGCATTCAGCTAAAATAAACTTTCCAGAGCACGTATGAAACTTGATTTCAGACAGAGAAGAGAGATTATTGTACATTTCAGTCCTCTTTCAGTTTCCTATCTCACATAAGGCAGGAGGTCATAGGTAAGAAGAAATGAATTCAAGATTAATGATGCTGCAACTACAGAAAAGAATGGCCCAAAGAGAGAAAAAGAAAAACAAAACAAAAACAGCCTGAAAAGTAAAATACTTTTGATGGTCATATCCCTAAGATATCAGCTTACTGAAAGACTAAGATTTAATTAGAAGATTGTTGAATTATAAATTTCTTAATCAAAGTTATTCATGATATCATTATGATTCATATAATAATAGTGCGCTATAGCTGAAAGAACTGTGAGTCATATTCTCTCTAAGTGTCAGTGGAAAAAGGAAACACAAAGCCAAGTGGTATTCCACTACTCATAGATAGCAGATGAGTACTAGTAAAAAACTGAAAAAAGGAACCCAAAGTAAAGAGACAAAAGTACATGAAGCAGAAAGTTTGAATATCCATATAGATGGAAAACTATCAAGCACATCTCAGCTTTAGCTAGCTAAATATAAAGCTTCATACTAAAGAGAGTTTCCCATAGTACTATTAGCCAATCTAACACGTCTAGTATTTAACAAAATGATTGCAAGCCATGCCATAAGGCAGGCATAGATATGACACAAATGTAAATATCACATAGGAGATTTTAAATAATTGTGAGTAATACTTTAAAGATTATAACTGGGGAATAATAAAATACATAAGGTCAGATAGTGATAAGTCCTAGAGAAATAAAAAATGACAAAAAGGAACGAAGAGAAAATATAAAATATAAACATATTGATAGAATAAAAATATATTCAATAAAAATTAATAGGTCCAACATATGCAAGGCAATAAGCAAAGTGAACTTAAAATTAGGCTTATAGAAATTTTAAGAATTAAAATGAACAGAGGAAAACAAAGGCAAATAATAGTTAGAATATCCATGAATTGTTGGTTGAAAGTTTCAACACATGCAATCAGAGTATCAGAAAAACAAGAAAGACTGAGACAAAATAAATATTTGAAGTAATAATGGCTGGATACTTATGCAAATTAGTGTCAAACACAAGTCACAGATTCAAAAAGAGATTAGTATATACTCTTTCGACATTTTCTTAAGAAGATGCCATTCAATCATATTTGACTTTAAGAAAACAAAGACAAAAAAATCTTTAGATTAACCAAAAGGAAAATAAAACATTTTAATTATACAGAACGAAAATTTGTTCTCTCTCAAAACTATGAGATAAGGTAATAAAATAAACTTTTAGTGTGTAAAAGAATAGAAACCTCACCAAATTAACATTTCATATGATTGAATTTATCCTTTAATAGTGAGGAAGAAATTTTTTAAAAACCTCAGATAATATTAAATTTAATGATTTCATTGCCAGTAGATCTCAGGTCCAAGAAAATAGAAATTTGTTTCCTCCAAGTTCTGGAGTTTGAAGATGAGAAATAATGGTAACTTCATGGTGGGGTTCTAAGGAAATCTCTTTTGATGGCTGTGTTCCTGATTCCCTTGCTGATGTGCCTACATGGCCTACTGTTGGTGCACGTAAGTGAAAAGAGAGAAAACAGAAGAGACTTTCTGGTATTTCTTCTTATAAAGGAAGCTTGTTCATGCAGACTCCACCTTCATTATTTTATCTAATCCTAATTACCTCCCAACCAGACGCAATTGAAATAATATTGCTAGGACTGAAATACTATTACTATTACTAGAACAATTGAAATACTATCACTATATACATTTTGGGTGGGTGAAATAATTGAGGCATAATAGATTCTTGGTACAAAAGTACAAAAGTACTTTATGATAGTAGCATCAGAAAAATTAGAGTGATTGATAAAAATACTGCATGAAAAAGAAAATCCAGAATACTCTAAATTGCCTGCACTACAGGGAATCCATACAGTATTATCAAAGGTTATTATTTTAAATTTTTAAATTTTTCTTAGTACATGTTTGCAAAATATAGTAACATTCATCATGGGAACTTGGCACATATATGTAACAGATCTTAATTATTTTTACTTCCCTTTCTCCTCCTTCCCCTCTAGTTCCATTTATATTATTTTTAAAGTATCTTATAGGAAACCAATCATCAAGAAAGTTGTAAAATACTTTTTAAAAATCTACCTAAAATGTAATAAAAGGAATTATGTATTGATAATTAATGTTAGAAGAGCTAAAAAAGAAGGAAGTTAAAGAAATTAATAGAAAAAAGCTGCAAAAGTTGTACATTTTCATCTACAGGTATTAGCAGTTAAAGTATATAAGTCATCAGTTAAAATACGTAATATGGAATAAAATTTCATGGATCAAAATACAGTCTACAAAAAAATCACTTTTAATATAAACATTCACAGAGATTATAAGTAAAACCGTGTAGAAATATATACTGTGCTAATACTAATGATAAAAAATCTGGACTATCCATTTCAAACAAAGTGAACTCAGAATGAAAATGGTTATCAAGTACAGAGAATACATAACAAAATGATAAATGGGTCAATTTCCCAAGAAGTCATAAAGGTGCACGTATCTTTTTCCATTTCCGGTGGCATCTATATAATTTATCACAAAGTGTATGCAATAAGAAAGTAGAAATGTGTTCTCTTATGACCGCAGGGTCATACTTCTTCTGAAGGTTTGCAAGCAGTTTTGTCATTGCTTGCTTGTTCCAGCTTCTCTGCCTTTTCCAGATTCTTATGGCTCTTGGTCATCCTTAGCTTGTGGCTGGAAAGTTACACGTCTGCCTCTATCTGTCTGTCTCTATCTGGCCTTCTGTTCTCTAAATAGCTCTTCTCCCTGGGCATCCTATAGAGATACTTGTCACTGGATATAAAGCTATCTGAATAATGCAGCATGATCTCAATTTAATAAACTTCATCATTTTTCCATATATTGTCATGCTCAAGATACCAGGGTAGATACATAATTTTTGAGGGCCACTTTTCAACCTCTCTAGCAAATAATAACAAATATATGAGGCAACAGTTATGAGAATATTGACTAGAAATACATAAATAGGTTTTTATATTTGTAAATTTCAAACCTTCTGTGTCAATAACTCATAGTGAGGCAGACAGGAAATCGGTATTGATGTAAGTGATACGAACAGCATTATAAATCAACTGATCTAATTTATACTTCTAACATATTCCATCCCAAAACAGCAAAATACGCATTCTGTTCAAGAACATAAGGGTCCTCTTGAAGGTTAGATGAATTCTGCACCATAGAACATATCCTCTTATAAAGTCTTATTATAAAATCACTATAATAATAGGGTGAATATATTTTCTTTGCAAAAATAAAGGGAGTGAAAGGGCAAACAACAAACTAGCGGAAATATTTCCAAATCATTTATCTGATAAAGGACTTTACTCAGAATGTGAAATGAAATTTCAAACTTCTAAAGACATGCATATGGCAAATAAGTGTATGAAAAGCAAACAATTTGTCATTAGGGAAACACAAAACAGCTGAAGAACAGTTTCTGCATCATAAAATGGTTAAAATTAAATAAATAATCTAAAAAGGTTATAAAACAGCTCTTCAAAAAGTATGAGTTTCAGCAATTCTCACCTATTTCTGATAAGGATGTATAATGAGATGTTCAACTAGAAATCAGTTTGGCAGTTCACTACAAAGCTAGGTACATTGTTAACATATGTATTATGTAGTATCTTGTTCCTATATAACTTCCCACCAAGTTTTAGAACTTACATTTACATAAAAACCTGACTATAGAGGTTTATTAAAATATATTGATAATTACCAAAAATTGGAAACAGTTTGCTCTGCAATAACCAAAGTGATAGGTAGACTTAGAGATATTCATTCAAAAGAGTATTGTTCAGCTATTTAAAAATGAGCTTTCTATCCATGAAAAAACAAGAGTGAACATTAAATGCATATAAGTAAGAGAAAGTCACTGCACTGAACTGGCTATTCTCTACATTTTTCTATTTATATAGTATTATGACTAGTGCAAAATCATAGGAAAAAACAGATTCATGGTTTCCAGAGGCCTGGTTTAAATAATTCCAGAAAAATTTTAGGACAGTGAAGAATGGACTCAAGACATGGCTCAGTAGTAGAACACTTGAGAGAGTGAGAGACAGAGAAAAAATTAGCCACTGTATTCTACTTAATGATTGACAAGTAAAAAAAAAATTGAATCCCACTGTCTAATAGCCACACTACCTCTAGTCTCTTCTATGTTTCATTCCCTTAAATGTGCTCCACTCTACACATTGGTGTTACCAACCTATGTGCTTAGATGTGTATGCCTATTTGATGGAATACTTAACCTCCTAGGGGTAATTTTGTCCTGTCAATAGAATATAGTTATAAATACATTTTAATTTGAAACTTTGTCATAGTTTGACTTTCTAAATAAGATTAAAGAGTTGATACATAAAATGAACCCCTCCCTCATACACAGTTCACCAGCTGCGTACTACACCCATGATGCATGGGAATTCTGAAGGTTTGACAGAGAAGGCATGATAACTTGAATCATTCAGTTTTGGTGGACAGAAGTGGATCTAATAAATGATTAATTTATAATATGGTCTAAATCTAGCTGAAGAAACAAGCTTTGTTTTTCATTTTTATTATTATGCTATGAATCCATTTGAACCTTCTTATTATTACTTAGGAGAAACCAAATTAGTTAAGATAGAAGCCATATTTTTTAAGAGAAATATTCTGTTTAGTAAAATTCAAGTTATGAAAATGCATTATGAGAGTTGCAAAGAAGAACTGGACAATGCTCCCTCTAATTTAAGTCAGCTCACTAACATCACCCCCAACAGATAATATTACGAATTTATGATATGATAAACTTGGAGATATGCACTAAAGATTTAGGACATATTAGCATGTTGAAAGTGTTGAAAAGTGCTGTCTGGCTTCAGTGCTGATGGTCAGTAAGCTTAAAACATGAAAACAACTATGTAGATTTGGAGGAAGGAAACAGAACCTGTGAAAGAAAAAAAAAAGAGAGAACACAGTATTTGTCAGAAATAGTGAGTTACTCAGTTCGAATAACACGGTTTGAGAAAGTCACAATGACACTGTAAAATTTGTGTGCCATAAAAAATCATTAATTTTTACTAACACAAAAAATTTTGTAAAATATTTGCCTAGCTTAACTTTGGGGACAGACTTATGAATAATTTAGTGGTTTCTCTATAGATTCTGCCTTCATCCAGGAAACTGACAGTTTTCCTTACATGATGTCATGATACTAATGGTAGATTACACAATTGATCTACTTTGTGATATATTGTGCCAATGAAACATTCTTATTATGTAAATATATGCTTTTTGATTTTGTACTCTTCTGCTTTTTATTAGACTTTTATTAACTCATTAGAGACTATATAAAAATGTAATATTTACCATGGGATTTCAAAAATACACATTTAATTTCTTAACTCTGCTGAAATATTTTCCTTAAAAAATGCATCTGAAAATTATTACCTGTAAAATATTCACTTTGGGTAAATTCTCCTTACAAATAGTTTTATTGTTGTACAATAAAACTAATGCATTTTTAAATAATGTAAGCAAACGAGGAAGATGAAGGGAATGATGATGCATGCGATACAGGAGAACTTACACTTAAGAATCAGGGAGCAAACCCTATTAAAATTAATTTCCAACAGTACCTTCCCTTCTTCAGGTCCTGAAATGTGTTGATAAAAGAAACTTCATTAAGGATCTTGCTTAAATGGATGACTATGCAGTTCAAAAAACAAACAAAAATAAAACAAAACCTGAAGTCTATCATTTCTTCCTTTTCTTTTCTAGAATTTATTAATTTAATGATTATTTTACTTTTTTTCTATTCTAGAATTTACTCATTTTAAAAGGACCTGTGAGCTGTGGGTGATGGGGACCCTTAGTGGTTTAGTGGCCCAGTTTTTGTCAGGCAAAGGGCCCTGCATTTGATACCCTTGGAACCCAGGACTAAAAGAAGAAAGCATTTTTTATTTAAGAAAATGTTTGTCTTTGAGATTAAATTATGAAAATAACTACTTATAATTATAGAGGAATGGGGCAAATTCTTTAGCATTTGTCTTTTGAACCCTTGGAATAAATAATTTCCACATGTTAATAGAATAAATATTAAGGAAAACTATGACATAAAAACACAGGAGATTATTTTGAATAATAAATAAGATTGACACGTTGACATGAGAGAACGTATGCAAGGCTCTAAAGTACTGTGAAGAAATACAAAGGTGACAGCATAACTGATCATATCAGGAGGAACAGGAAACTAATTCAATATGATTGGAACACAGCTTTTGGAAGAACAAAGGGCCAAGTCAGGGCAAGTACACAGTTGGTCCAGAAGTCTGGAGGAGTGGTAAAGTTAAGAAGTTTAGTTCCTGTAGGTAGGGCTAAATGCTGCAACTTGTGACGAGGGGAGTCTGAGAGTCTATCTCATAAACTGATTCAAACTAATATTAGTTACCGGTGTGCTAAGTTAGGACATGCAAGATAAATTGTTGAGCATCACTCCATTTTTCTTTTAGAGCCTTTTATGGACTGAATTGTGTGTCCTTAAGAGGGTTAAAGCCCTAGTTCCAGTATGGTTTGGAAATACGGCCTTTTAGGGGGTAAAATTAAACAAGATAACAATGGCATAGTCACAATTCATTATGACTGATTTCCTTCTCTTACAAAGAGTAGTGTCTGCCCCTCCCTCCTTGCCCAGTCTCCCTCTTCTTCCTCCTTGGATCTGGTCTATAAACTTCTATAACACTTACCACCCTTTCTTGTTTTACTTGTCTCAAAGGCTCTGTATGAATAGCTGATATCCTACATAATTTATTGATAGATTTGTTTCATTCTTTTAAATATTGTATGTTCAAAGAGATAGGAAATTTTCAGTTTTCTTTGTTTGGTTTTCATTTGTTTTTCTCTGGAAAGTAGCCATGCAAACTGTGTAGGGAATACACTAAGAAATCAAATAGTGTTAATTTAATGGATAAATTGAATATTGATAAAATAGAAGAAAGAGGACTGATAAAAATAAAAAGCACAGATTGTTAAAATAGCCATGGTGATAGTTAAATTCACCATCTGAAAATGTTGAGTATATCTCTATCTATCTATCTATCTATCTATCTATCTACATATATATAATTTATGAGAAGTTGATGGTTTGGGGCATAATCTGGTATTTAGATTTGAATATGTTGATTTCTGAAAGGCATTGATATTTCTTTGTGATTAGACAGTGGGAAAGATGTATCTGAAGAAAGGTCAAACTGACAAAAATATCCCAAGGAGAAGAGGTTTTTATTCAGTATTTAAACAAAGCACTTTTTGAAAAAAGAAATGGTCCTTTCATTTGAAAATCATAACTATTAAAAATATAAACAAAATTCTCAAAGATAAATTAACTAGATTCTGATTTCCAAGAAATTAAGCAACACATACACATATGCATATATGCATGTATATATTTCATATACATATATATAGAGAGAGAGAAAGAGAGAGAGAATTGCTTACATTTTGTTTTGCAATTTTTATAAATCATATTAATGTGTCTTCTTTTAGAAGGAATTTGATTCAGTGGCTTAGGTGTCTGCAAATAATCTTAAAAGTTAAGGAATGTACACCAATGTCTGTAACAAAAAAAATCCATCCTCAGTAGACATCTGTAGTCTACATGTCTAGAAGGAGAAAACCACCAACAATATCTGGGATTTGTCATCATTTTCAAAGACAATCATAATCATGCACAGGAAGAAGGATATTTTTCTGCCTGCCCTCTGTAAGTACCATAGGTAGGATTCAAAGATTTCCTTTTTATTCATGTCAACTCTGAAAAGGGAAAGTGAAAAAAAAAAAACCACAGTATCTTTAACTTCAAATCCATTAGTTAACTTTCGATTAACTCAAACCATGTTTGTTAAAGTAAATGATAATGAGCTTAACTCTCTGACCAGATATTAGAAAGCTAAATTACCTTATAAAAATCTGAAGTGCATGCTAAAATATTTTACACAATAATTATGATCATCTAGCTATATTTTCTAAAAATAAATTATTTAAAATGTCAAGTGGGTAGAAGTAGAAAGATAACACAATGAAATTTCTTGGGAACATGTGCTTTAAATTGGCAGGACAACATGTAAGAGAACCAAGTTTTAGTGAACAAAAGAGTTTCTTTCGCTGTGAATTCTTTGAACTGAGAATTCTCACAACAGTGGAGCATTCTTAAAGATTCAATAAAACATAATTTGTCACATTTTCTTGAGTTGGAAGAATTAAATAGTAACTATCTGTGAACAAAGATAGAGATAGTGGAGTTGTAAGAAATGAGTTTCCTAATTTGATATTACTCAAATGAAAACATGTGCATTATTAGGCCAAGTGAGTGATTTTTCAGAGCTAGGTTACTAACTGCAAGGTTTTGTCTTTCTTTCTTATCCTCAAAGTTGTTCTGTTTTGTTTTGTTTTTAAGCAAGGAGTTCCTTGGCAGCTGCAATGGAGATTGCTACAGATAAAAGATGCTGAACATTAAAAAAAATTGAATTTATTTATTTCAGGAAAAAAGACCTTTAAGGTTTATAAAGTGACATACATAGCCATAGTTATTTCAGGTGAGCTATAAATTTCTAATTTAAAAAAAGAGAATTCTGTTTAAATCTTTGATGATATGTTTGGGACATCTCATTTTGAAGTGCAATTAGTGAATTTTGCCAACAGAGAAACTTAAAACTAACATGTTATGAACTTCAGAGAAAAAAAACAATGTACAGTTAAAGAATTTCTCATGTAGATGTTTCTGTGTCCCCTGAGAATGTTTTCAACAATCTCAGCCAATAGGATGAACTAGACCAGTAACTTCAAACTAAAACGTGGTAAGACAAATTCTCCCAGAAGCAGTGAATGATGTGGGTTAACATTACCTGTGAGATAAATCCGGGTCCTATATCCCATCATTTTTTTTTTTGTACCAAGGATGGAACTCATTTCATGACCTCTTGTTTGACAGGCAGATGTTTATGCCAGTGAGCTAAATCCTCAGCCCCATAATATCATTTTCTAACTACGATATAGGCTTAAATTACTAAATTCCTTGAAGTCTCACATTCTTCATTATTTAGTAGATCAAATAAGAACAGTACTTCATAGGACCCATAAAAAATTGCATAGGATAATTAATTATAGTATTCTAACACAGTATCAGATCATAAAGTTTTAGTGATTATTATGCAAATAAATAGCACTTCAGAATTTTAATTGTAAAAGACAGAGAAAACATGGACATCAAATTTATGTGCTCAGATTCCCAATTACATTTCAGGAAGTGTTTCTTTAAGGCTTGCTTATTCCATTGTATTTTTTGCTGGCTCAAAAATTTGTCTTCACAGTTAAATTTGTAGGGAGAAGCATTTAAGAAGGGAGATCACATAATAGAAAATGTTTATGGAAACATTTAAATGTCTGTCATATTCCAGCAGTGAACAGTAGTAAACATACAGCATTAAATCAAATCACTTCGCTTCAGTCCTTTGCCCTGGCAGCGAAGAGAGAACAAAAAGGGAGCAGCAGTCTTTGCAATAAAGTGCCTGGGAATACACCTCAGCAGAGCCCCAGAACAAACCCGTTACCTGGATGATCATTTCAGCTTGCCAGCCTCACATTTCATAATGTGCATTTACTATATTTCCTCAGTTTCTGAAAAACTCCTTTCTGTACCTCTGTATTTTAAAATTGCACTGCCAGCAGTTATTTGCAGGTCAAATTCCCATGAGAAATACACATCTTTTGATATTGCTGAGTTGTCAAACTCTTAGTGATTTTTTTCCCCCTTCTTTAAATTTATATGAAAATGTGAGGTCTTTCTATTTGATTCCTCTCGCACCCTTTTCTCCCCTTTGCTCCCCATTCTTCTTTCCTTTTCCTTCCCTTACTTTAGATTCAATTTGTACAAAAAAGGATACCCTGAAACCTACTATATCTGATATAATTTGTGGTATTTCATAACCCTGATGCTTTCCTATACTTGAACAAATAATTAAAGAAAAGCATCACTCTTCTCAGCACTTTTATTATTTCTAAAGCAAGATTAACAGATATATTGAATAAAAAAGTAATAATACATCACTTAAAACCATCTAGACTTCTGTCAACAAGTACCATCTAAAGTGTGAGTCATTTAGTTCTTATTATTGTCCAGCAAACTAGTGTGCCAGTATAAAGATCTATAATCAATTAGGGTAAAAAGAAACGGAAGTAATTTGAGAAAATAGTGAATTTTAGTGCAAATTCCAAACTTAGCCTGATTGTATTATAGTAAGTTGAAGATATAATGTAAAACATGGACCAAATTAATCTCTGAAATACTATGATTATTTATTTTAATTTAGTGAATGCAACCACAAAATAATAAAAGTAGTAGAATTTTTGGACTTTCTTGTGAAATCATTTATTCTTCACTTGTCAAATATCCTTCACTAACCACTGTTCTCTTCAGTTTGGTGCTCCAATTCGTTAAGCTTTAATTTAAAATTTAATATTTATTTGGGAATTTTCATAGTCCATTCCTGTAAATCATCTTTTCTTTAAAAAAAATGAAAGAACAGTTGATCATCTTTTCCCTCATTATGCATATGGAGAAAATTGGGTGATCATTATTTGTCAAAAGCCAACCAATCATGAACAGCTCAGGGCCTGGAAGTACAGCTCAATGATATAGTGTTCATCTACCTTACACGAGACCACAGATTCAATCCTCAGGCCTGAAAATTATGAATTAATAATGATAATAAAGAACTGGACATTCCTGTGCCTTCCTGTAACCTATGACTCAGATGCTGAGGCAAGAGCATCGCCAGCCAGTTTGAGGCCAGCCTGGTCTACATAGTGAGTTCAAGGCCAGCCTGAGCTGTGCAAAAAGACTTTGTCTAAAAACATCAGGCAACAGTAAATAGCATAAATCATTTCCAATTTTATACAAAGTCCACCAAAAATGGATACACATTTTAGGAAAGGAAAAGCTTGTATAAATATAATGCTGAATTTATTTAGACATTATGAGATTAATACAAGTTCCCTTTGACCTCTACAATTACAAGAGGTCCTCAAAGGGCTGATCATCAACTCCCAAATATTTATTAGTATGGTGACCCACGGCTAAGGGTAACCTGGGTCATTGAGACTGCTGCACTCGGGATTCAATCTCCTCTCTAAGAGTGACCAGTGTAGTGGGACTTCTGTAATACGTGGAATCTCTAGGTTCCCCAATGAGAGTGACACAACTGTTGAAAAAAGTCATACTATTTTTTTCTTGAAGTGTGTATACATTTTTTGGTGGACTTCCTATTATTTCTATATTGAGTCCTAGATGCTGCATTTAGCAAAAACATCCAGTTGTGGAATGAAGAAGAAATGAAATTAGGTTACACAAGTGAAAAAGACCAAGTCTACAGAATCTCTGATGGGTCTGAATGCTAGCAGCATCCTGATGTCCTGCTTTCCAAAACATCTGCTGCTTTGCTTATAGTACCGCTGTGTATCGTGCTTTCCTGTATCATTCCTGCTCCTTTTTGCAATTTAACAGTGATGTCTCACCCTGGAATATCACTCTTCTCTCCTGACCACTCTATCCATAAGCAGGAACTCATTTCCTTAGTGCCTTATTGTGCTATTTATTTCATTCATAGATTCAGAGAATCACACTGTAATCACTTTTTTAATATATATCAAAAAACTACAACCATTTTGGAACTTTCTAAGAAACACTTCCCACAGGCTGGCAAGAGTCTATCTACAGATATTGTCCCAGCCTTTGTACCCACATCATTGCAGATATTTGCACTTATGGTTATATCTGTCAAAAGAATTCTACTGCTGGGCTGGGGATTTAGCTCAGTGGCATAAGCACCTGCCTGGCAAGCTCAGGGTCCTGAGTTTGATCTCTGGTACCAAAAACCAACCAACCAAACAAACAAACAAAAACAAAAACAAAAACAAAACAAAACAAAACAAACCCCCCCAAAAGAGAACTCTACTGCTATAAAGGTTCAACCTCATATTTTGTTATTCTTTAAACTTAGTGATGAGAACATCTCCTAGATTTTCTAAAAATCAAGAAATAAAGAAAAGGATAGTTGACGGAATTAATGCATTATGTACTTGACCAAGTGAATGCTCAGTAGCTTTTTGGGCTGCATAACAAGGCTAATTCTTCACATATTGGTGTGAGCCCGACTAGCTACATTCTGAAAAAACTGCTTTATAGTTAGGTTCATTACTGAGGACAACAGTGTTTTGTTTTCCTCATATTAGGCTGATTGTTAATTAATTATGTTTAAACCATATTACAAATATTAAAATCCATTCCCCATTTCCTGAAGTTCTACAGGCTCTAGACAGTCTTCAATTGATTCAATTATTTGTTCTATAGAAGAAAAATGAAATATAATTAGAATATAAATGATTAAAATTAAACTAATATTCCACCTGGAGTTTATTTGTAACAAACCATCTGGTCATGGTTTGATCAATACTATCAAGAAGCTTTTCAAACACAAAAGCTACTATAGTAACTTCACTAGTGACTGGTTATTGAAGTGAATAAGTCGATACTTAGGTTGAAGAGACTTCATTTAACAGAAAATGGTACTTCCTTGAATCATAAAAGTGTGGCTGTGATTTATGTAGGAGAACCTGAGGCTTCAGGCATAATGTGGGCCAGATATTAGATAATGTCATAGAATTATATCATGGTCTGAAGGATGGCACTGAATGCTGAAATGCAATACACAAAGTTTTATTTTTATTAAACTATTGAGAAGTCATTCATAAGATTAGGAGAAATTTGAAGTTACAATAACATTCATACTAATAATGATGATTTATTCAGTACTAGTTACAGAGAGTACCCTGTATGTCAGGCATTATACTGAATATGAAAAAACAATCTAAGAAAATTAGCATTTCTCCTCAGGTGCTCCCATTCTGATGTACTAAAGGGAGAAAAAAACAGATTATAGAATTAGCATAAAGCACTGGGAAAATAATGCAGTTGAAACAATGCAAGGTGAGGTGGGCTATTAGGAGCGCCATATTGCTTGAAGTGTAGTATCAAGTTCTCATAAAGCTTTATAGAGAAGATAATCTAGTCCAGTGCTTTAAAATTAAAATCAATGAACAAATTCAAAAGGAAGACATGAGATCCCAGAGGATGAACAAGTGTCAAGGAAAAATCAATGCACAATAATTTTATAAAATGGGAAACAATTTTGTACAGATGGAGAATGAGGTTTCTGGAAGATGATATCAATTTTGAATGAAGGGAAACAAATCTGCATACTGCAATTAACTAAGCTAAACATTTTTCAATAATTAAACTTTGTATAGTTAAATAGGAGGTAGATATCATGAAGAAGCTTGACTATATGCAAGGTTAAGAAAAACATTTTATTTTTGGTGTACAGGAATGTTATTTTTTCCTTCTGCTATTCTTAAGTGTTTAGGCAATTAAGAGTATGGACTTTACAGGCAGAAATATCCACTGTCACTACATGTTGTCATGTATTATCTGAGTGACTTTGGGAGAATTACTCAAACTGCTTGATATAATATTTTTTAGTGAATAATATAACTAATAACTTTATATTGCAGAGGTAACCATGGAAAGTACCATGTCCTCAGATAATGGCATATGTTATCACTTTTGTCATCATACTAGTGATATTATTGTCTATTCAGATTAGTGTGTATATTGTCATAATGAGCCTGACTTTGACATTTTGTGTTTTGATCATACTATCATAATATATTCACTAGGCAGTCATACCAATGAGCAGAGCCTAGGTCCTCTTTATGAGACTATTATTTTTGCTAATTGTTAAGATGCAAGAGCCAATCCTATGTAATATGAGTACAATTTTTAAAAATTAGTGCGTGTTTGCCATATGTTACCATTGTGCTTGTCTTGGGAAACTGATACATGTACAAACTAATCTTAATGATTTTCTATTCTTTTATCCCACTCCCTATACTCTGCTCCCTCTGTCTTATGTGACACTCCCTGTGACTTCTGGATCCTGGTCCCATTAGAGATCTACTAGTTCATTTGGAGAAATAAGGCATATAAGTGCAAACAGATCTGTGAAGTGAAGTAATTATACGTGCACTGCTGTATTGTATTATATATTAAAGACATCTTATAATGGGCAATCTAAGTGCTATAAAATAACTGTGTTTATAATTCTCAGTACATTCCTGGTAGTTAGTTATTGCTATAGTCTATAGTTTTCATGTAAGAAAATTCAGATTTAATGTGCTTAAATATTTGTCCCAAAGTCAATCATTTAGTAACTGGTTGATCTAGAACCTGAATCCATAAAGGATGATTTTTATCCTTTTAGAACATCAAAGCAGCCCATATTTATTTTTTTTCCTTTTCTCTTATCAGCACGTATTTGTTACAATGCATTTTACAATCATTTTGGAGAGTGGAAACATGTACATAATACAACTTACTTCCTTTATTTTAATAACTTCCTGTTTCTCTCCCTTCTCCTCTAATTCCCTTTCCCTTGTTTTTGTCTTATTGATATTACTAATCTTCATGTTTGTTGTATATAATGTTTACATTCATTGAGGTTATGATGTTTCCATAATGGGCTATCTTTATTTTACTTATGTCTCCTTTCCCTCTCCCTGACCCTTCACCCTTGATCTCTTGGACTCCATCCCATTTGCAAGAGATCCATCTCCTTGTCTCCTTCTTTCAAACCTGAATTGATCTCCTTTGTCTACTTTGCCTCACTCAAATGACATATTCTAAGTAGTACACAAGCTTGTGTGTCTGATTTACTTCACTCTAATTCACATACTCATAAGACTACTACTCAGGATTTTAGTCATAAAGATATAAAATTGGATAAAACTAAAAATGGAAAGGACATAAATTAATGACCTTATTTACAACTTCGTTCTCCTGGCCTTCCTATAGTATGAAGAAGCTTTGGAAAACAGCCTGATACAATGCTTCTTCATCAGTTTTCAAACCTTCATTTTTTTCCTGATAATTAATTAAGCAATGTATATGGAACAGGCACACACTCCAAAGTAGACACGTTGATTTCAATGACATTAAAAGAAAGTTTGCTGACTTCATAGTCTCACAGAATACACAATAAAAATGAGGCTTGAGAAACCGTAACGATTATGGTGCTGTATGTCAAGGGCTTCATAGCAACACAGGAAGACATGAGTGATTCTGCCTACATTGGAATTAACAATTCAGTTATTTGCTAAACTTTATCATAATGGACCAGTATTTTGTGAAAAATAGAACTGATTGTCTAGCTGGGAAATGAAGAAATGCTTGAAGGTTAATTAATAACAACATAGTTTTCTACCAGATTAGTCTAAAAAGCATTTCTGTGGATTCAATTTTAACTATAATACAAAAAATCAAATGCTAGTGATGACTCTAACTTTGATCAAATTAAAAAATCTCTAGAGTACATCTAACATTTCTGTCCATTTTAGCCTGTTGCAAAGCTAACCAGAGTTACAGAACTATGAAAAAATTTAGTGTATTAAGTTTGAACACAGCATCTCCAAACTGAGCTATATCTTCAGCTCATGTTTTTATTTTTCATTTTAAGACAAGGTCTTGTTGAGTTGTTAAATTGCTCAGGTGGACTTGAAATTGAGATCTTCCTGTCTCAGCCTCTAGAAGCACTAGGACAAGACTGTGCTTCCAAATTGAGCTGAATCACTGTACCTGTTCGTGTGTGTGTGTATGTGTGTGTGTGTGTGTGGTGTGTTGTTTGTTTGTTTGTTGAAACAGGGTCTCACTTTGTAGCCCAATCTGGCTAAGAACCCAAAGGAAACCTTCTGCTTTGCCTCTCTGAGTGCTGGGATTTAGGCATGCACTACCATGTCCAACCAAAGGGATCATCTATTTCATACTTTCATATTTAAATTTCCATTTCTTTTTTCATTAGTGTAATAGCACCTCAGGTCAACATGCTGTATTTGCAAACAATTTGGTTTATGAACAGAAGCATTCAGAAAAATTTTGCTTCTGTTCATGAACACTGCATCAGCTGCTGAAAACAATCAAGACCATCTTCCTCAGAATTTTGCAATGCATCACTGCAAGTTTGTGAACCAAGGTAGTATTGTACATGCTTACAGTACATACAGTTTATAATCCTCTTGACGATTGGTTATATGTATCACAACTAGCTGGCTTTAAAAAGTTCAAAGCATTTTGTTGTTGGATTTAGAGATAAGCCATGATGCTTATGCTTCCAGTAGATGGTCATGTGAAAAAATTGGGTAAAGCTACTGAAATTTTGAATAACGTCTTGAAAAATATGACATGTGGAAGTATAATAAGTAAATTATTATATTTAATGGCAACTTATTTCTATTGCTATAGAAAAAATGATGGTTGTTCATTACTTCCTATACTACCCCATTGAAACCAACAATAAATACTTTGAGTAAACCAATACTTTAAAAATAGGACATTTAGTTTGTTTCAGAATAAATAGGTATTTATAAAGAGCACAGTTACGTTAGTAGAGAAACAAGGATCTTCTTACACACCAGATGGAAAGATGAACATTATTTCGCAGACTTAGAAAATTATTAGGTCAAGACTGATAATGTCCCTTGGGCTTCAAAACTGCCAATTATTAGAAGGATGAGGTTCTCCTTAAGAAAATTCTAAGTAGTGATTTGGGAAGACTGGCTCTAACTGGAATTTGAAGACTCACTCAAGGTTTCTAAAGTTGCATATTCAAATTTTCACAGATACAGTAAGTTCTTAAGGTACAATGAAGATTGGAAAAATGAACACATAATCACTACCACATTCTGTTACACATATATCAGACTGAGATAAAACCTTCACTACACATGAGACTCAGCGTATGTAACAATCAAATCACTAATGACACTGAGAATGGTAACAAGACTAGAAGGAACTTTAGGTAACTAATAAATCACATATTTAAACATAAGAATATGTTACATAATGACTTTAGTAGACTCTTATTTTTGATAATAATAAATCTAAAGTGGAATTTTCAGTCTAATTTGCAACCCTAGATTCAGGCACCTGGCTTTTCTCGTTGCATCCATCTATATCATGGGAACTAGGCAATTAGTGGAATGCAGATCACACAGTGAGACCTGGCTAGAGTGCACACAAAGAACAGGTGAACTAGCAGAGTGGAGAAGTTCAAAGTAACAATAATAATATGATCCAACAGGTAGTAAGTGAGGTGAACTAGTGTTGTGTTTGGAGACAGAGATACACAGAATAAAAGCAAGTAGGTGGGGCTGCAAATTTTCTCTTTTTAAATTTAATTTAATGTTTATTTTTGTATTTTATCTCTCTTTTGCTCTTTTCCTTTGTACTTTTCTTTTTTCTTATTTTTCTTAATTTTTTCTTCTTTATTGTAAATGGTTTTGGAGAACTTCTGCAAGAGAAAACCAATCCAATCCCTCAATCCGAGTGAATATGTACAGTTACCTATCTTATTCCTTCAGTCTTTCTTTTGCCGTCTTCTCTAGCTTCCTAAAGCTTTGTTACCATCCTTTGTACTCCAGCTTTGCTTCTACTTTCTTTTAAAGTTATTTTTGTTTTATCCACTATCATCCTTAAATTTCTTCACCCTACCAAGGGAAAGCACTTTAAATACAAGCTCCTAATTTATGATTGGTTTTGTGATATTACTGTGGCTTTTGCTCCACTTATTTAAGGCTCAAAATTAATAGTTACCACAGTTTGTCACTTTTTAAATATGCTTGATGCTAATGTTATTGCTGCTTTTTTT
>PVJX010034530.1:0-18867 GCA_004027295.1 Dolichotis patagonum | reverse complement strand
GCCCCCATATGGAGCCTAGGGTTGAATGGGAGGAGGAAGCCAGGGAGCCACTGTGTGTTTGTTTGTTTTGATATCAGGAATCGAACTCACAACCTCCCACTGCCAGGCAGACACTGTGCCACTGAGCCCTCTCCCGGCCCCAGCTGTGTGTTTTAATTCAGGCTGTTTCTGGTAGTCCAGCCCGATGCTAAGGCTGAAAGCCTGGGCTCTCCTGGTTTCATCTTCTCCGCTCTGTGTTGGCCGGCAACGGTCTTAGGGGCCTACCTGCTGACGCTCAAGGACACTTTCTTCGACCGAGCCAAGGCTTGCCAGATAATCGCTTCCATATTGGTGGGCAAGGACGAGAAAGTCAGAGTCCGCCTCCCTCACCCTGCCATCCTAAAGGTGTGTGCACGCGGGTGTGCATTGGTGTCTGTGTGGATGGTGGGGTGGAACGAGTGTGCCTGGGTGGGTCCCGGCACTGCGAGCAATCTCTGGACCAGCCCCGCTTACTTACCTGAAGAACAGTCGAGACCAACCCCAGCCCCTGATTCTCCTGCTTCCTCTGCACCTCAGCCCGTCACCCTGTGGACCGGAAAGCAGATCTTCAGCGTCATCCTCAGACCCAGCGATGACAATCCGGTGAGAGCCAACCTGCGCACCAAGGGCAAGCAGTACTGCGGCAAGGGGGAGGACCTCTGCGTAAACGATTCCTGTGAGTGGAAGGAGCTGGGCTGGGACCGGGGGGTCTCAGGGCCGGCTGAAAAGCTAGCCAGGAGTCAGCTTCACTGGGTCCCAGAAATAGCAAATCCAGGGTTTCTCCCAGCCTCTGGTGGGAAGTTTAGCCCTCATAAAATGTAGCTTGTGAATCTTCTCTCAGGTGTCATTCCCCATTTATCTTGAGTGTAGAGATCACATAGAATCCCAAACTGTGCTCTGTATCAGAAGATACAACTACTAAATTAACGAGACCTTTTTTTGGTGCTGGGGATCAAAACCAAGGTCTCACTTGAAATGCTAGGCGGATGCCACTGCACCAGCCCCTGCCTCAAGTTGCTTGGTAACATGAGGACCAGGTCTAATGAGAAGGGGATTTCGGTGCCCATCGTCTGCGTCGGTCCAAAGCAGCCCTACCCAAGCATACTCCCCAGCAGTCTCACCCAGCCGCGCCGTTTTGGTGCAAGCTCCTCACCGCACTAATGGGCAGGCCCTCTGGCGGCTCGAGCTGGGAGAGAGATGACTCCCTGGGGCTCGTGCCAACGCACTGGATTGCAGAGGGCCTCTGAAGGTCAGGATTTCTGTTGTCCTGCATTGTTTTGATGTAGGTTTATTCCTTTAGATTTATTCCTTTCGAGAGTGTAGAATGGGTACTTAGCATGCACAAAGTCCTGGGTTCGGTCCCCAGCAGCACAAAGAACAAAGTCTCAGTCTGTCTGTCTGTCTGTCTGTCTATCTGTCTCTCTCTCAACACCATAGGCAACACAGACTCTGCCTCAAATAGAGATGTACTTTATGTTCTTATTGGTGGTGCTGGGGTTGAACCTAGGGCCTCATACACTGAGCACTCACTCCACCACCAAGCTAGCTTCTTGTTTAGGTTTTCTTTTCTTTCTGGATAAGAATTTCATGTTGTTGTTCTACTCATGATGGTGCCTATTAGTCTCCGGTACTTTAGGTGAATAATGACTTGCTTCACAGTTAACATAGCACTTTGTGATTTCCTGTGATGCTAGGAACATTCCAAAGATAACATATAAGCCAGGCATGGTGGCACGAGTCTGTCATCCCAGCATGGGGAGGCAGAGGCAGGAGGATTACTGTAAGTTCAAGGCCAGCCTGGGCCACCTAGTAAGATCCTGTCTCAGAAAACCAAGATTAAATAAATAAGCATTGTTCTTGCAGATGTCACCATCCAGAACAGCGAACTGATGTGTGGCAGCATGGACAAAGGGACCCTGGGCTCGGGCTCCAAGAACAACATCTTCTACATCCTGCTGCGGGACTGGGGGCAGAACGAGGCTGCCGATGCCATGTCCCGGCTCGCCAGGCTGGCGCCCGTCTACCTGTGTGAGTGTCACTGCCGCGCACCCCTGATTGCAGTCCCCTCCCACTGTCCACAGCTAAGCTCTCTGGGGTTGCAGAGGAAGCTAATGTGGTACTCAGATGCTTGTAGTGCCGTGCTGCACCACAAGGCGCCATGTGACCCAAAAGGCCTGTGCCACTGCTGCCCGGCCCTGGGGGCCTCTGAGTGCGGCCAAGTCGCCCAGGTGGGCTGGTGCTACGGTCGACCCCTCCTCTGCTTGTGCTGTGAGCATGGGATGTATGTACTACGTGACTTTTGCACACTAGAGCAACAACTTTATTCTACTCATATAAGCGAGTGGCCTTTTTGCTGGGTATAAAATTCTAGATTGGAAACTCTTTCCTCATTCTTCTGAAGGCTAAAGTATATAGCTGTTCAGAATTGCTAAAGTATATTGCTATTCTTCTCAGCTTTTGTATTACAACTGTTTCTCTCCCCACCAGAATGCAGGATCCTCTCTCCTTGCTCTTGTTCGGAAAGTTCACAGTGAAGTGCCCTCCCTGCTGGTCTTTGCGTTCGTTGTGTTCTGCACTCACTAACCTTTCGCCCAGCAGGCTGGGCAGTGAAGCCAGGGCCTGCTGCCTGCTAACTGTGCCCTCTACGGGTGAGCTGTGCCCTAGCCACTCAGTAAGTGCTACAGCCGCCATGCAGCACTGGTCCAGGAGTTCTGGACACCTGCTTGTATTACTCCCTAATTTCCGCCTTGGTTTTCACCTCTTTCTTTTTTGGAACTTTGTTAATCGCATATTAGAGCTCCTGGCCACCCTGTTACTTTCTTGTCTTTACCTACTTTGTTGTTTTCTTTTGGTTTTGGTTTTTGCTTTTGAGATAGAGTCTTATGTTATCCCAGGTGATCTCAAACTTCCTATAGGCCCCTGGCTGGCCTCAAACTCTTGATCCTTCTGCCTCTGGCTCCCAGATGCTGGCTTTACAGGCTTGTGGCCCACATTTCTTTAGGTTTATTTTGGGAGGAGGTGTGACTTTTTGTCTAGGTTCATTTTTATCTTACAACATTTTCACAGGTTTAAAATGGTTTTTGTATGATATATTTAATTTCTAGTCATACATTTTTTTTCTTATTTGCATGTAGGTGGGAATTTTTTCCTCTGTCCTACTGGTTGGTTAGTTTTGGGCTTTCTCATTCTGCTGTGTTCTAGTGTTTGGATACGTCTTCTCTGATTCCTCTGAAAGAATACTCAGTTTTACTATATTTGCTACCTGAATTTCCCATATCTTTCATTTTCTTTTCTCAGCATACTTGCTGTCTTTTATCTGTCATGTTAAAATCTTTCCTGATTGGTCCCTGGCCATCTGCTCATGTTTTAGGCACCAGACAATGAAATGTCAATTGCCAGTGCCACCACCTGTGCCACCATGCCTGGCTATTCATTTCTTACAGTGCTTAATTTTATTAATCAAACTGCATCATAGGTGAGTGTGTGTAGGGGAGAAACAGGAAGTGCGGGGCTTGGTACTGTGCACTTCCAGGCATCCATGGAGGCCTCGGACCCTGGAACTTGTCCCCACAGATGGGGCTGCTGATGGCACAGGTGTGCGCTCCATCTCATAGCTTTCCTGAGTGGCACTCATGTCTCTTCTGCCCTGCATCCACTCCTGACAGCTAACCGAGGCTTCTCGATCGGGATCGGGGATGTCACCCCTGGCCAGGGCCTGCTGAAGGCCAAGTACGAGCTCCTGAATGCCGGCTACAAGAAGTGCGACGAGTACATTGAGGCTCTGAACACGGGCAAGCTTCAGCAGCAGCCCGGCTGCACCGCCGAGGAGACATTGGAGGTGAGGCCACCCTCACTTCCCGTCCATCACGGCCACGCACCGCAGGACCTTCGTGGGGGTCTGTAGGATTGGGCCACAACTCTGAAGAAAAGGTAGCAGGGAGCAGGAAGGAGGGCAGTGGCTCTGCATGCATTGCAGTCTGGCTGTGCAGTCATTTGTTAACAAGGCCGGTCTGTGATCAGGTCATTACTTGTGGCTTCTAAGTCATCTGTTTACATGGCCATGTGTGCTGCTCTTGTTCTGACCTCACCCCGGGCCCTGTGTAGCCCCAGTGCTTCTGCCTTCTCTGTGCTCAGCACCCTGTAGTAGAAACTGCAGCACAGCTCTGAGTAAATGGTCTTTTTGGGTTTTTTGAAACATAGTCTCACTATTAATAGGATCTGCTAAAAGCCCAGGCTGACCTCAACCTTGCAGTGCTCCTCCTGCCTCAGCCTCTCAAGTGCTGGGATTACAGATGTGTGCCACTGTGCCTCATTTGAGTGGTACTTAAAGAGGCTGGAGCCAAGTGTGGCTATATAGGACTCTAATCCCAGCACTCCTCAGGAGGCTAAAGCAGCAGGATCGCTACAAGTTCATAGCCAACCTGGGCTATGTAGTGCGACCTTGTCGCAAAGAGCCAAGGAAAAGACTAGAGAGAGAGAAAGATGGGGACACAAGGAGAGGGAAAAGTCGTATCTGATAGTTGCACCCCCCGCCCACCCTTCACATTTGGAACCAGCTTAACTGAAGGCATCCCCAGTGTGGGTCAAAATCAGTCTCTGCCACCTCCAAGAGTCTACATGTGCTTGGGCAGCAGCTCAGCAGGCTGGAACACCCGAGTGGGGGTCTCTTGTGCCCTCTGCCGAGCCTGTGGCTCTGAGACTTCCCTCACCAAAGTGAGGGTGGGTGGCTCCTTGAGCAGGAGGAAGCTTTCTGCTGAGCTGAGTGACCAAAGTGGAAGCGTGAGAAACCAGAATTGTGGGAGATCACTGTTAGCTCAGTCGTGATCTCATTGACTCTTAGAAAAAGGTGAAGTGAGTGTTGCTTACGAGCACCTAGCTAGAAAATGACACGAGGCCTCGGGAGGACCAGTTGTTGGATTTGGGGACAGGGTCTTGTTACATAGTTCAGCCTGGCCTTGGACTCACCACAATCCTGCCTCAGCCTCCCAAGTGCTGAGATTTCAGACATATGTCAGGAGCAGATTTTAACAGAGCTGTGCATCCTAACTGATGTGCTAAGTTGGGTGTGAGTGACCATGGGTGTATGCACGTGTGGACCCAAGTGGTCCCCTGGGTCACCTCGGCACATGCTCAGCTGATACAAACTCCAGTTGTACATGGCAAGAAAAATAAAAAATAAAAAAGACAAGTTGCATCAGTGACTGGAGCGGTCCCTGTAACCAGCAGCTCTGCACTCAGTGCCATGTGCAGCCTCCTCTGGGGACTGTGTGACTAATTTTCAGTTCTTGTGACTTTTAACATGTTTTGCTCCACACACCAGTTCCAGAACTTTGTAGAAGACTGGGGGATTTGTATAAACAAGGGGATTTTAGTCCTTTAAGGCTTGGAAACATTACAGATTAGAAATTGACGTGTTGCTTTGGAGCGTCTGTGACCCGCCGAGCCGGTGAGCACAGCCCTAACTAACGCATCTTTCTCTCCCCGTAGGCCCTGATCCTGAAGGAGCTGTCGGTCATCCGCGACCACGCGGGCAGTGCCTGCCTCCGAGAGCTGGACAAGAGCAACAGCCCCCTCACCATGGCGCTGTGCGGCTCTAAAGGTACGAGGCCCCTGCGCATGCGATGTGAGAGTCCCAGCTGCAAACAGGCTTGGAGCCGGGAAAAGAGGGCTCCTCGATTCTTTGCCTTTTAGGAAGCTTAACTCCCTTGGAGGAATAACGTGGGTGAATTTCTGAGTTTGAGGGTTTGTTTAGCAGTCTTGCTCTTGGAATCTAGGGATGTCTTAGAAGTGTGTGTAGTACTCTGGCCAAATAGTTTAACTTCGTAGGTACCCAGCCCCACGCTTCATAGTGCTGCATTCCAATGAGAGCCTCCAGCTTTCTGCCTTTTGTGGGGGTTTGTGGGATAAAGTCCAGTCCATAACGCTGTTGCTTTTTACTGTTCTGCTTCTGTTCCTCGTACCTGGTATCTACCCTACACTTTCCTATTCCTCCATATTTCTCTCCTTTTAGGTGTTTTTTGTGAGTTATTCTTGGTATTTTTGTTCTGTTTTGTTTGAGACAGGGTTTTGCTATGTATTCCAGGCTGGCCTTGAACTCACTAAGTAGTCCAAGCTAACCATGAACTTGTGATCCTCCTGCCTCAGCCTCCTAAGCACAGACATTATACATTTGCAGCACCACACCTGGCTCCATTCCTCTGCCTTTGCATATTACTCTTCTGCCCACTTTGGAAGTCCCTCTCCCAGCCCTCCTTGGTGTCCAACCTGTAAATCCTCAGAAGGCCAATCTGATGGCTGCTGCCGTCTTCATGACTCAGCTGGTCAGGTGTGATGGCACACACCTGGAATTCCAATACTCAAGACCGAGGCAGGAGGATCCCAATCCTAAGCCTGCCTGGACAACTTATGGAGACTCGGTCTCCAGATTAAATTTTCAAAGAATTTAGAATGGTAGCACAGTGGTAGAAAACTTGCCCATCACATGCAATGCCCTGGTACATCTGCAGTGCAGCAGATAGAGAGAGGGGGACTCACCTGACCTCCCTCAACCCGGTCCTGCTCCTGGGCCCGCTGTCCTCACTGTCCCCTGTGAGTGACAGCTCCACCCTGCCCCGTCCCACTGTGTCCTTCATTGCACTGAGGCCGGGAGTTTGGGGACCACGGTCGCTGCTGAGCCCCTCCCCGTGTTAGCCCTCACGTCTGCGTGCTCGTAGCACGAGCTACATTCCGGACCTCTCCCCAGGTTCCTTCATTAACATATCACAGATGATCGCCTGCGTGGGACAGCAGGCCATCAGTGGCTCCCGAGTGCCAGATGGCTTTGAAAACAGGTCCTTGCCGCACTTTGAGAAACACTCGAAGGTAAGCGGGAGTAAATCGGGGGAGTTTTGAAGTCCTGTTCATCCAGATGGTCCTCTGAGGACGAAGACCAGTCCCCGCCCGAGGCTCTGTGCCATTATGTGTGATTTCTCACTGGGTAGATATGTCACAGTCACAGTGTCCATTTAAAGTACACGGTACAAAGTGTCATGCGCCCTGCACCACAGACTGCTTTTAGGACCTTTCCAGTGTCACGGAATGTAACCCACAGACGTCAGCAGCACAGGGTTGGGTGCAAGAGGTGGATAGGCCAGGGATTTAGCTCAGTGGCATAAGCGCCTGCCTTGGCAAGCACGAGGTCATGAGTTCAATCCCCGATACCAAAAAAAAAAAAGGTGGACAGGTGTGTCCCCGAGAGTCACCTCCCAGGGAACAGGTGGGCAGCCCAAGCTTAGGTTTCCTCTCCTGGGCCACTGACCTGCCCCCGGCACCAGTGCTGCTGGGACCTGGTACTCCTGTCCCCAGTGAGGTCAGTCTGTCCAAGGCACTGTCCTATAGGTAGGGGCGTAGTGTTTGCTGTCTCATGGGAACATGTTGCCTGGCTATTTATAGTCTAAAGGTGGGGCGTTTTCTAATTTGTATGGGTTTTTCAATTTATTTTTGGTACCGAGAATCAAACTCAGGACGTCGTGTTTGCCAGGCAGTCGCTATGCCCCTAAGCTATATTCCCAGCCCTGTATGAGGTTTAAAACCGTAGACGTTGGCAGGAGATTTAGCTCAGCGGCATAAGCACCTGCCTGGCAAGTGCGAGGTCATGAGTTCGATCTCCAGTACCGGAAAGAAAAACTCATGGACCTTGAACCTTCTTTTTTTGTCTGATTTTTCTTTTATTCCCTCCCCAGCTCCCAGCTGCCAAAGGCTTTGTGGCCAACAGCTTTTATTCTGGTTTAACACCGACCGAGTTTTTCTTCCACACCATGGCCGGGCGGGAAGGCCTGGTGGACACCGCCGTGAAGACAGCAGAGACCGGGTACATGCAGGTAACGGAAGAAGCCAGGTGCCGAGCACCGGGCAGGGCAGGGCAGGGCAGGGCAGGGCAGGGCAGGGCAGCTTTGGCTGCTCAGTGCATGCAGGTTTGGCACAGTGAGCTCCACCTTACCTTCTGTCAAGAGGGGGAGTTTCAAAACGCAGGTGCCCTGGAAATAAAGAGTAAAAATATAATAACGTATTTGAGGTACACATCATTATGGTGTACCTCAGATGACCAAGGTCAGGCTGGAGCCACACAGCCCAAAGCTGCACTGAAGGGGAGCACATGCCACAGAGTGTCCAAGAAGAGGCCACAGAGCCTCCCCACACACGAGTCCCAGCATGTGGAGAGGGAGTGACCGCCCACATCTCCTAGTTGACAGGAGTATTCCAGTGCCCGCTTGGCAACTGTTTACATCATTCAATATTGAGATGTTCATTGGCTTCACCAGCTACATTAGAGGGGGAGCAGTTTCAGTGTGGCGACAGACTGGGGCACAGGATAAAGTGGGGGATTTTGTTTCTTGAGAATTTTGGGAAGGATTTTTGGAAACAGTCTAGCTATAAAGTCAAATGTAGCTGCCACGAACTCACTACATAATAGCCAATGCTGGCCTTGAACTCACAGCAATCCTCCTGCCTCAGCCTCCCAAATGCTGGGGTTACAGGCATGTGCCACTTCACCCGGCCCATGCTTGAGTTTTACTGCTTGCCAAAAACATGCCCCCAGTGGTCCAGGACTCAACACTGTCCCTTCTGTGTTCTTCATGAGGCCACAGCAAGGCTTTCTTTTCAGGCTCCAGTGATTGCATCTTCCCTCCATGATTCACTATGTATTTGCGTGGTTTTTTCCTGTGGTGCCGGGCATGCAACCAGAGCTACCGCTGAGCTGCAGCCTGCCACCGCCTTTCATGTTTGTAGTTCCTTCCAACGCCAGCTAAGGTTGACACTCCAAGTTACTGCGTCACCGGCCTCATGTCCTCTCCATTCCCTCTGTGGAGGGTTGGCCCATGTCATAGGGAGATCAGGAGTGCAGAGCCAGAGACTGGCACGGCCAGGACACAGGAAGGAGGCAAGGACGGAAATGAAGTCACAGATACCAGTCCCCAGGCCTCTCCTGTGCCACACTGGGCATTGGCAGATGCTCATAATCAGCTTCCGGTGCAAAACTCCCTCCGGGTTTGTTGTGCTGCTGCTTTCCGAGCCTCAGCAGGCTCTGAGACGCTCCCGCTGTGAAGCGCCTCTGGCCTTGGTTTTTTGTCTTATCTTTCCTGAAGTAGACAGCGTGACTGCCAGAGCAGCATGGTAACCTATTAGAGAGGTCCATCTGGCGAGGCGGAATCGTGTTTTGGTTTCCCAGAGGAAGATCTCGAGTTGCCTGAGCCACCACGAGCTGCTGGAAGGGGCTTCTCCTGGCCCTCTGGAATTCGTATCGATGTCTGAAGGCTTAAATTGTTTTGAAAACATAAAACATGGCGTTAATTCATCTGTCAGGCAGAAGGGGAGAGGCAAAGAGTCGGCAGAGTTGGGGAGCAATGCAGTTCACGCTGCACAAATCCCAGGTGCCGGGTGCTGGGCTTGGAGTGTGTTTCCAGTCTCCTGCCCCGGCTGGGCAGGTGCTCTTGGTGGTGGTGTTCTCGGGGTCAGGAGGCGCTTTAAAGGGGTTCTTACTAATGCTTTTACGCGGTCGAAGTCCGAGGGATTGAACCCACAGACTCTCACTAGCTACATCCTTATCGCTTCAGCCCTTTTCTCAGTTTTTGTGTTTTGAGACAGGATCCTGCCAAGTCCCTAAGTTGCCCAGGCTGGTCTGGAACTCAGAATCCATCTCCTCAGCTTCCCAGAGCCCAGGATTACAGATGTGCACCTCATACCTGGCTTGATTAAAGTCCTTGTATTGTTACCTTGGGCTGGAGGGTGTGGCCCAGCGTTAGAGCCCTGGTCCTCACAGGTCCTCGGATTGAACCCTGGGTGGGCAAAACATCAAAAGCGCTTGCGCCCTCTCCTCCAAGTTGCGCATGCCACCCTCTGTGGGTGGGCGACGGTAACGCAGCTGTGCTCTCTTTTCCTTCAGAGACGGCTTGTCAAGTCCCTCGAAGACCTCTGCTCCCAGTACGACCTGACGGTCCGCAGCTCCACCGGCGACATCATCCAGTTCATTTACGGGGGAGACGGCTTAGACCCTGCGGCCATGGAGGGGAAGGACGAGCCCCTGGAGTTTAAGAGGGTTCTGGACAACATCAGAGTAAGACCCGCAGCGCGCTCCCAGGGGCTTTTAGTCAGGGATCATGTGGCGCATGAGCTTGAACTTCAGGCACCTCCAACTGAGCACGAGTAATATTTTTCTCCTTGTGTTACTCTGCATAATTTTCAATATTCAAAAGAAAAAATAGTCATTTGCAAGTCTAGTGTTGGCAAGAATCAAATGCCAGTTGTAAGGCTTTTGTTTCTGTCCGTGTCTAGTAGCACACCGCAGACCAACGTTTAAGTCCTTGTAGTGAAAGCAGACTCATTTCACACCTTTACCTGGGGGTCTAACTTGGAACAACCTCCTGAGGGGTGGTGTGACAGCACTGATCTGGATTAACGTGCACGAGCCTTTTGACCCAGCAGTGTCGCATACAGAAGTTCTCCCCAGAAATGCTTTTTCCATGTTGCTGGCAGTGGAGAAGCCATCTGCAGTGACCTGGCCTCACAGTAGGAAGAAATGCAGCCAGTGAAGGTGCGAGGAATCTCAGCAGCTTGAGGGGTGTGAAAGCGTTTCCACTCCTGAAATGCCTGAGTTTGCTGTTGTTTAACAGTATACATTTTTAAGTAAATCTGGGCTGGGAGAGAGGCTAGAAAATAATGGAACAGCACCCACCAAAAGAGGAAGTCTTTGCATAAGACGAAGGGAGCATCAGTTTGTCTGGTTTTCACCTTCATATGGAAGGCAAACGTAAGCCGATGTGATGGCACATTCCTGTAATCGCAGCACTAGGGAGGCTGACGCAGGAGGATCGCTGTGATTTTGGGGTCAGCCTGAACTTCATAGTAAGAGCAAAAGACAGAGCGAGGCAGGCAGGGAAGGTGGGTCTACAGTCTGCGGGAAGAAACATGACAGGTTGCTGAAAGCCCACGTGGGTAAGCTGGGAGATCCCTAGGACCTTCTCTCCTGTGCGCCACCCCTCCTGCCCGCCCCACACACCACCCCACAGCTGTTCCTTTCCTTCCTCAGGCCGTCTACCCGTGTCCCAGTGAGCCTGCTCTCAGCAAGAACGAGCTGGCCCTGAGCACTGAGGCCATCATGAAGAAGAACGAGTTCCTGTGCTGCCAGGACAGCTTCCTGCAGGTACGCGCTGCCCCGCCACCCACCTGCAGGTGCAGCTGATAAGCTCAGGGTTTTGTTGGGTTTTGGGTGTCGGGGTCTTTTGTTGTGCTGGGGGTTTTCATGGTTGCAGTGCTGGGGATTGATCCCAGGGCCTTGGCAGTGAGGAGCAGGCGCCCTGCCCTGAGCTACACCCCAGCCCAGTGGGGGCTCACTTTTAATACACAACTGTTCGTGTATTAAGAGACTCGAAATGGTCCACATGGAGACTCACTGGTGAGCATGAAGACCCCACCTCCTGTGTCTCCTAAATGCAGCTGTGAGAAAACTGGCTCCTGAGCCTGTTCTGGGTCAGCAGCTTCCTTGCCCTGGCCGGGGCCATTCCTTCCTCAGCCTCGCCGGGATTCCTAGTAGCCTGACTTTACTGCCGTGTATCTTAAACTGCTCTTTCCTTACTACTGCAGTCCACCAATCTATCAAGCCTTCCTTATTCTTCGTGTTGCCTTGATACCCTCTTAGGATTTTCTAGCTGGCTTTGTTTGGGGTTCATAACTGTGCGAACTCCTTCACACTCTTGGCTGCAGTTCAGATCAAAAATGAAGGGGTGGCGTGGTCAGTACACGGTTGCCTTTGTGCGGTGATTGTAATTCCAGCGCAGCAGAGGAGCAGGCTGGAAAGAGCTTCTCTCTGGGTACCACAGGGAGACTCAAGGGAGAGTGTTTGTGCTGAGGGAGCCCTGCCTCCCCCTCCATCTCCATCCATCTCTGTGTCTCTGTCTCGTGTGGATTCAAGCAAGGAGGAAAGAGCCTCTTCCCGGTGTGCTGGGTCACCTCCAGGCTGTGGCTGGCCTGAGTACCTTTGGTTTTTTCCTTCAGGTTTTGTCGTGTTTTTTTCTCTTCCTTTTTTTAATAAATTAGATTGCAATTTGATTTTTCTACAGGCTGATGTTTAATTATTTATTACTCTCTTTGCCCTCGAAGACTTTAACTGAGACGGGCTATGGGAGGTACAGTGAGGTGCTGCGCTAGTGTGGTGTGGGGGCCAGGCATAGAGAGCACCTGGTGGGCTGGGCTGCAGGGCTTTGCTGGCCTGGGAGGCAGCACATTTTGGTTCCGGTGCCGGTTCCAGTTCTGGCATGCACAGGCTGTGCTTTGTTCGCACGGCTTCCTTTCTCACCAGTGACCTCCTAACCGGCAGTTTCTGTCACTGAGGCTGGCTTGACTGCACCGTGTGTCACCGTGTGGCAGACCCGGGATGAAGGATGACTCCCCGCCTGTCCCTGCCCTCCAGTCACTTCCTGGTCTCAGATCCAGTGGCCAGGGCAGCCTTGTCTAAGCTGTCAAATGTTCTCCAGCCCCAGCCTGAACCGGAGCTGAGGGCCAGAGGCAGCCCGAGTGGCCCAGGGCTTGGCCCGGCCTGGCAGGGGCTGCCACTGTTGCGAGCACGCAAGTGGCCTGAGTGGGAGGTTCACAGCTGAGTGATTCATCGGGCTCCTCGTCATGGGCTCCTCGTAGGATGCTGGGTTGTTGACTTGACCCAGTTACTAATACCGTGCTTCAGTTTTTCTTCCCACCAGATCAGCTTTTGTCTTTTTTAACCAGACTTCCAGGATCTCTGTCCTAATCTCTGTGTAAGAAAAGTCATGTTTCCCTCGTCCATGTGGTGATGCCAGAAGTAATCCCCAGTGCCTGCTGGACCATATTTTGGTGTCTGCCCTTTCATGCCTGGGGTACGGACTCCTCCGAAATGAGTGCCCCTGAGCTGCCCTGGCCTGGGAGCTTGCCCCTGTTTCCTGTGCCAACAGGTGAGGCAGCTTTCAACACCTGGCCGTCAGCCGGCAGCCGTCAGGGCATAGAGCCCAGCTGTGGCCAGACGGGGGGCAGGGGCAGCAGCAGTAGTGGGGAAGAGGCCCTTCCTCCCACCGCGCAGTAGAGCAGGGACAGTGAGTGCCGTCCAGGACGTCCTTCCCCCGCCCCGACGGTAACCGGTACTGTCAGCAAACGCAGCCTCGGATTCCTGATTGATGGGTCTGGAGAGTTTTCCTTCAACAGCAGCCTCTTGGGAATTTGAAGTTCTTGCAAATTAGTAAAAGTTCTTTCTTAAATGAAAGCCCTTCCGCATGTCCCTGCGCTTCCCCAGTGGGAAGAAAGAGTTGGCCAGCACAGGCAGTCAAGAGAAAGCTCTTGGCCACTTGGGCTCCCATGATTTTCTTAGTGGACAGAGACGACATCACAGAAACCCCAGCCCTGGCAGCAGACTTTGGGGAATGCGTTGGTCTCATTCGGTGAGGGGGTCACCTATGCTGTGTTTCACAGGAGGCCTCACAAGTCAGGGGGCAGCGGGCTGGAATGTCCTGTGAGCCAAACATCATGCTACCCCTGTTTAAACTGAAGAACGCAGCCAGCCAGGGGTGGTGATCCGTGCCCAGAGCCCCAGGAATGGGAAGGCTGAGGCAGGAAGATCACTCGAGCCCAGGAGTTAGAGCCTAGTCTGATAACATATACCAGATCTCAAAAAGAAAAAAGAAATAAGGTTCTAGTGTTTTGCTCTCAGAAAAGAGAATAACTAGAAATTTCTAATAGTCTGTAGGGAGATAAAGAGGTTGGTTTTTGCAAGGTTGAGATAGTGGAGGCTATAGAACCACACGTCTGCTGGGAGAACGGTGTCCAGGAGCCCTGACGCAGTTTGGGCTGTGCGTGGCAAGGGACCATGAAGCTGAGGACAGGTGGGGTCGTGAGGCAGAGGCTGGGGCCAGCAGGACGTGGTCTCTGAAACAGTTTGTTTTCTTGAAATGCCTGTGATGTCCACAGACCTACGCTTCCACGGTGTATTTACCTTAGTCATTATAGCTTCAGTGCACCAGGATTTGGTGCGTATATATTTGTGATTGTTATCTCTTTCTCTTGGATTATTCCCTTTACAAGGATGTAGTGACCTTCTTTGTCTCTCTTAATCAGTCTTGGCTTGAAATTCACTTTGTCTGCAAATAGAATAGCTACCCTTGCTTTTTCTGGGTTCCTGTCTGTCACATGGAATACTGTTCTCCATTCTCTTTCAGTCTGTGAATTTCTTTTTTAATTAAATGTAATTCTTGTATGCAGCATATTGTTGGATCTTGCTTGTTGATCCATTCTGCCAATGTGTTTCCTTTGATTGGTGAATTGAGACCATTAACATTGATGGTTGTAACTGATACATATTGACTTACGCTTTGTTGTTGGCATTTAATTGTTTGCCTTGCCTGGTACATTCCTTCTATTGGGGTTCATGGAGCTGTAGTCTTTGTTACATCTCTCTAGATGTCCCTCGGAACATGCTGGAGTACTGGCTTGGTGGTCATGAATTTCCTCAGGTGTTCTTCCTTGAAGAAGTATCTCATTTCTCCATCAATTTTGAAAGATAGGTTTACAGGGCACATCAGTGTGGGTTGGAAGTTGTTTTCCTTTAGGGCTTGAAAAACCTCACTCAGAGCGCTCCTTGACTTGTGCTGAGAAGTCAGCTGTGATGCTGATGGACTTTCCTTTATAGGATATGTTTCCTTTCCCTAACAATTTTTAATATCCTATTCTTGAGTGGAATGATATGCCTGGCTGTAGATGTTTTTGATCATGGCTAATTGGAGTTCTATTTGCTTCACTTATCAAATTCTTTCTCCCTGCCAGGGAAGTTTCATCATACCTTCAAGAGAAACTCTAGAGGCAAAAAGTGGAAATAATCCAGTTGGGCCTGCGGGGGTGCAGCTGTGTGGGGAACTAGGAGGGCAGGGAGCTCCATGCCCTGTGAGAGACAGGCTGCGGGCAGCAAGGCCTGAGAGCAATTGGAGTAGAGGCCGAGGGCACCTTGCTGGCGAGCCTGCGTCCAGGCGTGGGCAGGACAGTGTCCCTTGGAAAACTTGTAGTAGAACCAGTATCCACACAGTATTTTGCTAAACCTTAGAAAATGAATCACATCATCCAAGTTACTGAGAAACAAATAACTGGTATTTGCTCTGTCATTCTTCAGGAAATAAAAAAGTTCATTAAGGGGGTTTCTGAGAAGATCAAGAAAACCAGAGACAAATACGGCATCAATGATAACGGCACGACGGAGGTAGTGGCCTTCCCAGGCGCGGGAGGACTCGGTGCTGGTGGTGTTGCTGACCCTAACTGCATCTGGCTTCTGTGCTTCCAGCCCCGAGTGCTGTACCAGCTGGACCGGATCACGCCCAGCCAGCTAGAGAAGTTCCTGGAGACCTGCAGGGACAAGTACATGAGGTAGGGGCGCTCCTAGGGGCTGCACGTGTCCCTCCTGCGTGTCCCGTGGGCACAGAACCACTCCAGGTTTCCCTGCCACCTCTCCTGTAGGGGTTCCGGGGGGTCACGAGGCTAGATGCACCACAATGTGGAAATAATTGCAGAGAAACATCCCATGTGGCTTCTCCAGGCGTGACCGCTGGCCTGTCACTCACATGTGCTGCCAGCCCCCCCTACCGTTGCGCTAGTCTGTGCCAGGCGCCTCCTCTGGCACGGGCACAGCCTGGCCCGTTGCCGCATCTTTTGTTTTCCGTAAACCAGAGCCTGTCACCAGCACCTTTGCTGGGCTTCTCTGTCACGTTGCATGCTCTTCCGGCCTTTTCTTCCAGGGCACAGATGGAGCCAGGTTCTGCCGTGGGCGCCCTGTGTGCACAGAGCATCGGCGAGCCGGGCACCCAGATGACCCTGAAGACCTTCCACTTCGCGGGTGTGGCCTCCATGAACATCACCCTGGGTGTGCCCCGCATCAAGGAGATCATCAACGCCTCCAAAGCCATCAGGTGGCTGGCTCGCTGCTGGGCTACGTTGGGAGCAGTGACCCTCAAGCCCCATCCATACCTGCAGTGCCGTGAGGAACAGGCAGTGTCTCACACTTGGGGGCCACAGTTGCAGTACTGGCCGTGTTTGATATTTTAAAACATCATTTTAAAAAGATAAGGCAGCCAGGCCTAATGCCGTACACCTAGAGTCCCAGTACTCAGGAGGCTGAGGCAGAAGGGTTGCTCTGAGTTCAAGACCAGCCTCAGCTGCAGGTGGTCATGTGCTGGTCACAGTTGGTGCTTGGGTTTAGCAGAGGGGTGCTGGGCAAGTGGGCCCCTCCTTGTCCCCTAAATATGTCTCCTCCTTACAGCACTCCGATTATCACGGCCCAGCTGGACAAGGACGATGACGCTGATTACGCTCGCCTCGTGAAAGGCAGGATTGAGAAAACCCTCCTTGGGGAGGTGAGAAATCCCTCTTGGTGAGGGTGACAGTGACAAGCAAGCCAGGGCCAGCACCCAGGGTGAGGGAGGGACTGGGTGACATTGCGCTGTGGGCCCCGCAGATCTCAGAGTACATCGAAGAGGTGTTCCTGCCCGACGACTGCTTCATCCTCATCAAGCTCTCCCTGGAGCGGATCCGGCTTCTGCGGCTGGAAGTGAGTCCCCTGAGCAAAGGCGTGGAGGGCGTCACTTGTCGGTCCCAGGACAGGCACTGACAGCCTGGGGTGGGGACAGAGCACTGCAGACCACAGTGCCTGATCCCCGTGACGTGGTGTTGTGATCACAGGACTCGGAGACGGCAGCTGAGTGGCTGTCAGCCTTTCTCGGCACATGGGAGCTAAGGGACCCGAGTCTGGGCCCTCAGCCTTCTCGGGGCTGCCTGCGGGGCTATGTGGTGCCTTGCGTTGAGCAGGAATTTTCACTGGGGCAGATGCTCCTTCTTGGGGTGAAGCAATGTATGTTCATGACTACTGCAGATCCACACACGGTCCACACAGAGCGCCGTGGACAGACGTGGTGGTAAAATTGCAGCGTGGGTGGTGGGGTAGAAATGAGGAAAAGGCTTGTTAGAGGGCTGATAACCAAGTGAAGTGGGGAGCCACGGGCCAGGGGCGCCCCACACCTCGTGGGTGACACACAGGTGCTCACAGGTGAACGCCGAGTCGGTGCGCTACTCCATCTGCACCTCCAAGCTGCGCGTGAAGCCAGGCGACGTGGCCGTGCATGGCGAGGCTGTGGTGTGCGTCACTCCACGGGAGAGCAGCAAGAGCTCCATGTACTACGTGCTGCAGTTCCTGAAAGAGGAGCTCCCGAAGGTGAGGGTGAGGGCGAGGGCACGGTCGCCAGAAGGGCGCCCTCCACCTCCCTGGGGATCAGTCGGGTTCTCCTCTTGCTCCTCTTGCTCCTCTTTTCCTGTTTCCTGTGTGTGTGAGTGAGTGAGTGAGTGAGTGAGTGAGTGTGTGTGTGTGTGTGTGTGTGTGCTGAGACAGGGTCTCACTACATGGTCCAGGGTGGCCTTGATCTCACGGTGGTCCTCCTGCCTCAGCCTCCTGAGTGCCGGGATTACAGGCATGCTCCACCGTGGCTGGCAGGTTTTTTCCTCTGTGACACTGCCACTGGGATCCTTTCTGTCCACTTATAAAACTGTAGAGTAGGACTCAGTCTCCCAAACCCATGCTTCCCTCCCTGCCGCCCGGCAGCACGCAGGCCCCCTTGAGTCCAGCATGGCACTGGTAAACCCTGCTGGGAGCAGAGCAGGGGTGGTGGAGGTCTCTAACCAGCACCCCACGTATCCGGTTCCTGCAGCCCAGGGTCCTGAGCTCCAGGGTCGTGGTCTTGGGTGTCTTTGTGTCGGGTCCAGGTGGTGGTGCAGGGCATCCCTGAGGTGTCCAGAGCCGTCATCCACATCGATGAGCAGAGCGGGAAGGAGAGGTACAAACTGCTGGTGGAGGGTGACAACCTGCGGGCGGTCATGGCCACCCACGGCGTGAAAGGCACCCGGACGAGCTCCAACAACACCTATGAGGTATCGCTCAGCCCGCTCTGCGCCCACTGGCCCGGCTGCTCTGCTCACTACCGCAGCCTGGGCCTCGCTAGAGTCTTAGGGAACAGCGAGCTGGCTTTGAACTTGCTGGGTGGAGGAGGCAGCAGGCGGAAGGCACAGCCACATCCAGGCGGGGCTGCTGGGCTCATCCCGGTCTTCTGCAGGTGGAGAAAACTCTGGGCATCGAAGCGGCCCGGACGACCATCATCAACGAGATCCAGTACACGATGGTCAACCACGGCATGAGCATCGACCGCAGGCACGTGATGCTGTTATCCGACCTCATGACCTACAAGGTGCGTGGGTGCAGCGCCCGGCTGCCTGGGTCTCCCCAGACCTCCTCTCAGCAGAACAGTGCTGCAGGGCCAGAGGGAAAATAAGACGTCGCCGTCACCCACAGGGCAGGCGCTCTGGTAACTTCCCAGCCTGAGAACTGTAGCCCCGGGTTCAGGCCCAGCGGGCAGTGTTGAGCTGGATACAGATTTTGTGTGTGATCCCAAGATTCACCCTGCAGCGGAGCCAGCTGTAATCCCAGCATTCTCAGGCTGAAGCAGGAGGATTTCCAGGAGTTCATGGCCAGTCTGAACTACATAGTGAGGCCTTGTGTCCAAAATGAATCCCTCTGAATGGAGGTACCTAAAGTGCGTTAACTTCCTACTTGAAGTTTTTCAGTTATGTTCAAGCTGGGCATGGTAGCACAGCCCTGTATCCCAGCACCCCTGTATCCCAGCACCCCTGTAATCCCAGTACCCCTGTAATCCCAGCACTGCAGAAGGCTGAGGGAGGAGGATCCCAAGTTCAAACCCAGCCTGGGCAACTCAGCAGCTGATCGAGACTTTGTTTCAAAATTTAAAAAGAGATGTAAATTTTGTTCCC
>PVJX010034529.1:0-18871 GCA_004027295.1 Dolichotis patagonum | reverse complement strand
ACAGAGTGAAAATACAGCTCATAGATAGGGAAAAATTTTAACCAATTGTCTCTCAGATAAAGGACTTCTATCTAGAACATACAAAGAATTTTTAAACATCAGGCCCTTCAAATTGAAAAATCCAATCCCAAAACGAGCATCTTCTAAGAAGAGGAAATGCAAATAGCAAATAGCTATTTGAAAAAGTGTTCGACATCATTGGTCACTCAAGAGATGCAAATTAAAGCAACACTGAGGTTCCATCTCACCCCAGAAAGTATGGCTATCATCAGGAAACCAACCAATAACAAATGCTGGAGGGGCTGGGGGGGGGGAGAAACTCTTCTCCACTGTCGTGCATCCACTGTGGAAATAAGTATGGAGATTTCTCAGAAAGCTAGAATTAGAGGTCATACTCAACCCAGCCATTCCCTTCCTTGGTATCTTTCCAGAAGAACTGAAAACATAATACCACAGCTATATGTGTGCCCCAATGGTTACAGTGGCACAATTTGGCTAAATCCTGGAAACAACCCAAATAGCCCATCGACTGAAAAATGGATAAAATACGTGATATTTTTATAGAATGTAGTACTTCTTAGCCATAAAGAAGTATAAACTTGAGATTTTTATAGATAAACAAATGCATAGTCATTACTGAAATAAATTAGACTCACATGTGTAAACACCATATTGTCTCCCTGGTCTGAGAAATTAAAAGAGTAAATAAGGTCTAAAATGTATAATAGATATTGCAAAATAGGAAGAAATTGTTCAAAAGGAAACAGGAACTAGGATATGGGAAAGAGGAAGGAAAAAGGGACAAAAAATGCAAAATAGTGCCTCTTAGTTCAAAGAAGAGGAAGGTTTGTGCTAATATTGATTTGAGAAATTTTTATGCCCCATCTTATACTCTGAGTGACTAATTTGAAGATAATAGTATGCAATGTATCAACTATTGTTATTCTCCTGTCATCTTGTTATAAAATTTTGTTTTACCTTTTTTATCCATAAAATTAAAGAAAAATTTCAAATGGCCAACAATAGGGTGATGCTTAAATCAATTACAGTTTATCATATAACAGATCATAAAGCATTCATTAAAATGGCCTATGGAGAATTTTCAGTAATGTTGGAAATTATATATAATGTGGCATGAAAAAAATGTATCACTGACTATGAAAAAGAATCCTATCTGTACACCCTATCTAAATGGCATAAATATCCTCCAGGAACATCAGAGAATTCTGGGTAAATTGTGTGAATGTTGCTTTTTTCCTTTGTCACTGAAATGATGGACACATATTTTCTTTAAAAATTGCCAAAACTGACAATGCTAAAAACAACAACAACAACAACAAAAATCTGACAATGCTTTCTTTGTCATCATGGCCATAAGTACTTTTTCTGTCTTGTCAAAACCCTGTTTTTGTGTCTCTCTTGCCAGCAACACTTGCCAAATAAGCAATTATCTTCCCAAGAAGCGCATCAGTTTCTCAAAGCTGGACCGCTCCTTCTGCGTTGCTGTGTGCTTTGTAAAACCCAAGATCATTTGTGAAATGACCGCACGCGTGGATGATTGCCTGCCTCCCTTAAACATTTCATATAGTTGAGTTGAATCATGTTCCCAGAGTAGAACAACTGCTGGCTGGTACACAGAGTGAGTGGATTTGTCCTGAGGGGACATCTATGGACTGCCATAGCTTAGTCCTGTGTCTTTTCCTGCGGTGTGAATATTTGAGGATGTCTTAGGAAAAATTTGGATGAATTTCAGCCTTTCCACTTGGAACTTGCCTTCAGAATTAATGCAACGTAGAACTCCAATTATTCAAATGTTTGGGGAGCCTATTCTTTAAAAAAAAACATATCTAGAAGCTATTCTGATAGGCACATTTTCATAAATCCAGTAAGCCAAAATAGAATGAATTCACTCAGACACTTCCTTTATGAATGTCTTGGGCAGATTGTTAGAGACCTTATTTAGAATGTTTACTCAAAGATTCCAGATTCAGTGGAGGTTGATGACATTTCCTATGTCCTTTTTGCATATATATATATATATATATATATATATATATATATATATATACACACATAGCCTCCACTCATTCTCAGCTACCAGTAAAATTCTCTAAATCACAGCTGAGGATAATTTAGCAATGACATTTATCTTATTAACAAAATTATTAGTGAATTGAGAAAGATTGTATTTCTTTAAGTGGGGATAGCAAAGATTCTGGTTTTCATTTTACAAAATTCATACCTGCTCTCTTGTCTTTGGCTCCTCTTTCACAGAAGATGGCAAGAAGTACTCTGAAGTCAGAATTTGAGTCCCGATCTTTCTTCCATCATCTGGTACTAGCTGTGTGGATTAGTACAATTTCTTATCTCCTCAAGACCTGGATTCTCATCTATGAAAGAGAATCATTTAATACTCACCTCTCTGTGTTAAGTACCAAATAAAATGATGTATTTTAATGGGCAATTTTAATTGCTCTCAAAATGTCAGCTATTATTAATTTTGCTGTGTAGGACAGTACAGAATTTAACAAAAAAAGCAGTGTAATTCACAGAAGGTCTCTCCCACACTTGCCCCATTTGTTATAAATATTATTATTTGGTCAGTTGATTCTTCTCATATTTTGAGTGGGTTTGAAAAAGAAGTATTACAGTGTGTTCCACACATTGCATCATGGAAATGGACAGAAAGACTGCACTGCTGCAAAAAATTGTTTCTTTCCTTGTCTATCTCTGTTTCCCTCCTTCATTCTGGCATTTGTTCTGGCCACCCCACGCACACTGCTTTGAGAGGACTGGTGACATCCTCTCACCTCAGAAGAAAGGAAACTCACTCTCCACCTTTGCTCACTTCCCCAGCAGAATTCACACAGCAGGTTGTTGCTCTTGTGAAAATACTGTACTTTTGTTTCCTTTCACCCACACTTCTCCACTTACCTGGACCCTCTTTCTTGGATTGTGTTGCTGCTTTTCCTTCCTCCAGCTGATTTCCAATGTTTGGGTGCCCTAGGATTTGGTTTGGGTTCATTTATGTTTCCTCAAAGTGACCTGTCCCTATCCCACAGCTGTTACTAGTTACGTGTGAGCACCACCCCCCCAAATCTCTGAGGCAGTGGTTCAGAAACTTCAGGCTCACAGACCTATCTGCTTTCCGCCTTGTTCTCCTACCATCAAACAGCTTGTCTAAAGCCCTCTGTAAATCCCGGGCTCCACCTCCTTCCACGCCTCGTATATGCTACCACAGTTCCATCAGAATGTATCTAATGCAAGTGCACTTCCCTATTAATCTTTTAAAACCAAGACAAGGTGATATCCCTTAGTTATTTAAAATCCTTGAATGAGAACCCATGGCTAATGGATTATCTACCTACTTCAAATTCCTCAGCAGCTGCAGCACTAGCATGATCTGCATCTCAATTCCTGAGTCCCCCGAGATGAGATCCAAGATCCCTTTTCCCCCACGGAGGATGCTTGCCTCTGGGCTAGCCACAGTGACCTTTTAATTTCTTTGAGCAAAATAAGCTTATACTTTTCCCAGGGCCTCTGCAATATTCTTCTGTCTGCCTGCAATGCATTTGCTTGTTCCTACACTTTATCATAGCTCTCCTTGTCCCTCCAGTAGGCCTGCCTTGACCACCCTATCTTACAAAGATTCTCCCCAACTCCACTTATATCCAACTCCATGTATGTCGTTCCTTTTCTTTTGCTCACAGTTTTGACAAAGCAAATTGTTATCTTCTCTACTAGGTAAGCTAGGGAGCTATATGAGGACAGTACTTTATTTCCTTGTTCACCACTGGCCCCTCGGAATTTGCTAGGGTTCCAGGTACCCAGGCAGCTCTCTGTAAAGAATGCTTCAAATGCAAGCATTTCCCAGTGGTCCAGGCAAGGAGGCTGCACATGGAGGAAAGAAAGGTGCTGCTCTTCTTGATAAGCATTGTTATCACTGTACAAAATGCATTAGAAAACCACAGGTGAAAAAGAACCTCATTGAGCAGATAAAATGGGCATTTGGATGAGTATAAATATGCTGGGAAAGATAGGCAGAGGCTGCTTAGGACAAGCAAAAAGCACCAGCAACAACCTGGTGGTATCAAAACCATGCCATGCTTTAATTATTAACTTCAGTAAATTAAAAAGAAAAAAGCAAACAAAATGAATGCATATCCATAAGAGATGGCAGGAAAAGTCAAGATTTAAATAAAATCAGGTGATGGAGAAAGACTATTAAATTGAAGTCAAATACACATTTTCACAACTGTGGCTCGTTTAAGCTACTGATAATTAAAAGCATATATCGTAATAAGCATAATTTGGTCCTTGTAGGTGTGAATAAACTTAAAAAAATACAGGGAGAAGAAAAGTTTGAAATGGCAGAACATACAACTAAGGAGACCGAAGACTAAATTCATTGGTTTTTGACCAATAATGATGATGAACATTCTAATGCAATAACCATCTGGTGGATTAATTTCATTTATATCAAGTCATTTCACTTCAATTTGAGAAAACTTTTCCCAGGCTCTGGGCTAGGTAGTGGGAACAAGAGATAGTCTTGAGCTTGCAAGGTCCAGTGAGACACAGATACATTAATGATGCCACTTTAAGGTTTAAAAAAAGAATCTCCCATCTGACCTCAGTAAATGTGCAAATAGTTGTTTAAGACAACGTTTTTCCCCAAAATTTCAACTGGAAGTTTGCGTTCAGCTCACTTTCTCATGGGATGTTTTGCTGAGCTTGCATACAAGAAGGACTATTCCAATGGGGCATTTCAGAAAGTAAATACTTGTCACTGGGAATTGATTGTAGGTGCATCCTTTTTCATTTATGTAGGCATCTCTTTAAATACTGGTTTGTATTTAAAGCTGATATATGCTTATTTTAGAGAACATTGAATATTAAAAAGAAAATAAATACACACATACAGATTTATTTACTTACTTTGAGACAGGGCCTCATGAGGTACTCCAGGCCGATCCGGAACACATTTCATCGTGCAGGCTGGCCTCAAATTCATGGGATTCCTCCTGCCTCAACCTCCTGAGTGCTGGGATTACAGACATGAACTATACATAGAGATTTTTAATAGGAACTTTGAAAACTAAAAATAGGAACATATCATGCTGCATTTGCATTTGTTTTCACTAATTTGCAAGTTCTATACTGTATATTTTATTTTGTTGTTGGCTATCTTTGAGAGTTTTATATTAATTTTATTAGTACACTTTTGATACACGTAATGATCACATTTATCATAGGGAATTTGTACCTGTACATGATATATCTTGATTCTTTTTTTTTCTACTTTGGGAGTTTTTTTTAAAAAGAAAAACTGTTATGGCCTAAACATCAAGAAAGAAAGGTAATTGTTTGATTCCTCTTATAGAAAATGCAGAATTTAAAAACTTTTTTTCATCATAATCACCATAATTTCTGGGCTTTATAGCATAGCTGTAAGTTTTTGATTAAGATTTTGATAACTAAATTGTTTCTACATGTATGTCTTCTTTTTTAAAAAAATTTGAGATTTATTTTTGGTATTGTAAGTAAAAATCAAACAATTTTTTGAGTTGTTATCAGTTGTTACAGCCTGACTTTGACACCAACAAGCAAACAAATAAAAATATATTTTTAAGCTTCTAATTTCAGCTTCTTTCTTATTCCGATGCAGTATACCCTTTAAAATAAGGTTATAAGGCTAGTGTATTTTCAGAATCCTTACAACTCTGGGACCATTTTTATATTGATTTCATACTACAAGAAGACCATCTTGCACATGATGAAAGTCTTATGTTACAATTTTCTCCATCAAAACCCTTCCAATATTTCATGCCACCAAGAAAAAGACTGAAACCTTCCTGTTTTTTAAAAAGAAATTTACACAATAATCCCGTATGCTTGTTTTTCCCTTTCTTTGTAGTCCTTGTAAATCAAGTATTTGTCAGAATGTAATTTCACTTTTTGTAGTAATGTGGTGAAACTTACTGAGTTGAATTTTTCAATATTTTTTAGTGTAAGAAAAAAAAAATCTGCATTTATGTCTGATTCTTGCCTTTGTTCTATCATTCTGCATGCTTCACCAGATTCACCAAGTGATTTCTCAGTGGGTTCTCTGTCCTAAACTCTTACAATGATCTAACTATTTTTCCTTTTGCGTTCTCTTTCTCTGTGTTACTGAGGGTTCTTTAATCTTGTCCTGATTGCTAATTTAATCTTCTGAATTCTCAATTTAGTTTTTCCCTCACAATGGTTGTGATTTGGGGTTCTATAATTCCATTTTAAGGTGTTTTTTTAAAATTTTGAAATGAAGCATGAAGTGAAGTCAGCAAGTTGTCCCTCTCAGGCTTGGACTTGAAATCTCCCCTCAGCCTGTCAGTGTTGGGATGATAGCCCTGCCCCACCGGCCCCTGGACACAGACATACCTGGCTTTCATGTTTTCTCGAATGCTTTTGCTATCTTACTCATTTGCTTTTCACCATAAACGCCTCTATTTTTACTTCTTCGTCTTTTTCCGTCTTGTTGAGGTAGACAGCTTGTCACATCCTCTATTGGTAGCTTGTTTCATAGGCATCTTTGTCTCTGCTTCTCCAGTGCTCCCCTATCTATCCCAGGGGAAGCGGAATGTGTGTTACCCTAGATTTGGGGCTTCAGCTTCAGACTAAACAAAGGCAAACTCTGCTCATCTCATGGAGAACCAGAAACCACTGGATAAATAGGGTTACATGACCTGGAAAGTTACCCAATAATAATAACATGTTCCTATAGCATTTTCATCTCTATTTTGTTTTTGTGAGTTAAAAAGATCCATCAGGGGCCCAACAAACTGAAGTTATGTTTGTCCTCCATGAAAATAACTAACTGCAGACTCCTTTCTCCATGGCTCTGAAATTTTATTAAGTGATTAAGTTTTTCCAACAATACTCCAGACTGAATTCCCACTATCTGCTGGGGAACTTTACTGTAGTCCTCGCTCTGTCTGAGAGTTCCTTTCTGTCATGTTTTGACCAGTCAGTGGTAGAAATAAAGCTTATTGCCTCCTTCCTGGAAAAATTTCTTTTTTGTACTCGGAGAGGCCAAAACCCCAAGGCCAGGGTGAGAATGAGACATGAAACAGTGTACTGGTCTTCAAATTGGGATCCCACTTCTTGGTTTGGAGTTTCTAAGGAGCCTGACCTCCCAATAACTGGAGTTCTATACTGTGATGGATACCTCCATGTCATACAAACACTTTGTAATTTGATAACAAGAACCTGTGTGTTATGCTTAGAGCTAAAATATATACCCCCAATCACATGTTTAGAGGTGGAGCTTCTGGAAGGAAATTGAATCATGGGAACTTACACTCATCAGTAGATTCACCCATTGGTGAACTCATAGCTGAATATATTGTTAGGAGGTGGTCCCTGGGGGTCTGACCTGGAAGGGTGTTTTCTTGTCCCCAGCTTCTCTCATCCCTATCTGCTTTCTGGCTGTCATGGGGTGACCACTTTTCCTCTGCCACACCTTTCTACCATGTCATTTTTGCCATAGAACTGGCTAGCCATGGACTTAACTCATTGGACACTTGGAGCCAAATATACCTGTCTTTAAATTAGGGGTATTGGATATTTTGTCTAAGCAACAGGAAAATGACTAATACACTATTCAAGGGCTTTTGAGTGAGGGAATTAAAAATAGTTGTGCCTACCAGCTCACAGCTATCTTCCAGAGCTGAGAAAGAGAAGAAATAAAGCAATTTATGTACAGGAATGATGAGAACTGGGTATAGGGAAAGAGGAGAGATCAAGATCCGTTTGAAAACCATGTGCCCGTAAACCTCTCATCAGTATTGATGAAGTTGATGTCTACTCTGGAAACAAGTAAGTTGTGACATCTAGAATCAGGGAGTTCTCACTTTGCACCTTATCTGGATGAAGAGAAGCAGGAGGTAAGTGATGTGTCCATTCCCATGTGCTGTGAGCCACATGGCCATGTGAATCTTGTCCCCACTCAGATTTAGGCTCAGTTCACTGTTTTCCATGTCCTTCATTCTGCTTGCCACATTTTTACCTCTAATCCTCTAGTGACATTAAGCACTATTGCTTTAATTCCCATTTTATCCTTTATTCTTTACAAATTGGATTTTCCCAAGTGAATAAATCAATACAAAACTTTTACAAAGTAATTATTTCTCTTTGTGGCAGTGGCAGTGGCATTAACAGTGGCCCCACTCTGTCCTGACAAGTGACCCAGCTCATTAGAACTCATTCTGCTTATGGAGAAGAGGACAAGGAGAAAGGTGCTGAAGGTGACCAGCAAACAAAGTCTACTTTTTTTGGCTATTAAATGGACTATTTTTTCTCTCAATAGGCTCTTGGTTTTATTTTTCTAAATTTTTAATGAATTTCATGGTTAAATTTTGTATGAAAATATTTAGCAACTATTAAAGAACACTATGCCTGATTTGCCTTCAAAAAAATCAAAGTTAAGTGGAATTAGGAGCCAGTTGCAGTTTTACTGATTTTTAAAAACTAATTGCATACAAACATTCAAACAATGAATATTAATTGAGTATTCACTTGTACGCAGCACTCTTCCAGGTACTGGACATTGATCACTGAACAAAATAGAATCTGTCCCATTATATTTTAAACGTAAGATAATTTTTGCCATAGTATTGGCCCATGCAAAAATAATAGTGGCAAAAATATATAGAGAGATAGTCTAAATATTTAAACTTTTCTACACATTAACCATCTGAAAAACTCATTTTTTTCTTTGTTCAGGATCTTTTTATTATTATTATTACTATTATTATTATTATTATTATTTGTGTGTGTGTGTGTGTGTGTGGTGCTGGAGACTGAACCTAGAGCCTCTTGCATGCCAGGGCACACCCTATCTACCACTGCACTACAACCCCAGCAAAGCCTAGTTTATTTTAATACTTTAGCCACCCAGAATAAATAAGGCTGAAGGACATTCATTTAAATTCTGGCTGGGGGAGACTCAGGCCCTGAGCCAGGGAAGGAGGGATGCAGCTTTTTCAATCACAAAATACTTCCTTGCTGCTGCCCAATCTGATCTCGGTTGTGCAGATACTAAATCCTGCTAAAGAGTTGACACAGGTACCACACATGTTCTGGCATTAGCTGGGCTGTCTTCTGAGCTGCGCCATCTCTACGCGCGTGCTTGTCCTCTGAATCTTTGATGGCTCAGTGGGAAGCTGGGTGAGGCCAAGTGAGGCTAATGCAGATCCTGCTATTTAAATGGCAGACAAAACCAGCAGCACTCTTTCTGAGTGCCAGATTTTCAAAAGCCTGTTTCTTCTGCCCACTGGTGAAATGATTTAATCTTTGAAACTCTATAGTCTCACATTATGTGATGAAAATCTAACTTTATCTCTGATCTAAGGCATTATATTTGGAAACAAAAACAAATAAACAAACATCTCCCAAAATTTTGGTTTTATATGTTTTTGCTGGAAAGATAGGGTAATCACATTCCCTCCAGCAAGGTATATGCATATATATCTAACTGAAAGACACCCTGTGTCTTGTGGTTGAGGTGGTGATCTTGAAAGTGTAAGGGTCAAGGATGAAGACAGCCAAGGACTCTTGGCTGGCACCCTAGCAGAAGTTTGTACTGTGCCCTGCCAGCTATGTGAATAAAATGGTGACTTATCCTTGAACTTATGTAAAAGTTCTCAAGCATGCTACCAGAAATTTTGGGAGATGAAAAGTTGTTAGTAGGAAGTAAATCTTCTGTGAGCTGAATTTTCTTCTGTGTATGAAATCTGGACCTTAATGCAACCTACTTTTCTTAGACCAAAATCCTTGTGAGGTGTTTCTGTGAATTAAATGGTCTGTATGCACAGGTTTCACAGTTTTTTGTTTTGTTTTGTTTTAGCTGAAATATTCCCTTTGGAAGCAGACACTGCTTATTTAAAACAGGTAAAAGCAGTGTTTCTTTGGTGATTGCAAAGGTGGAAATCTGGAGCACATCCTGCAAAGCTCTTCTCTTTACAGGAGTGCTCTCTGAATGCAGCCTAAAAACAATTGGTTTAGAGATATATTCTGGGTGAATGACCTGGACACTGTGAACATACTGAGATACATGTATTCTTTGACTCCACTCTGCTTGATACAGATGTTAAAATTTGGTCATTTCATCTCATTCTTGTGACCAATTGATAGTTTTTTGTCAAACTCTTAAAGATATGTCAACCTGCCTTCTTGGTTCCATGCAAAAGAAAAAAATGCTATCAGTTTAATCTCTGAAGATATAATGAGAAACACTATTTTATAGTCTGTAATTTGCTGCCATCTTCACTTTGAGGCTTTGAGTTTTCAAGGCAAATGCATACAAAGTCAAAGTTCTATCTGAGACGAGGTGGTCTTAGGGATCTAGGGTACTATGTAGGCTTATGGTTACCATTTATGGTGTGGTATACTAAACAGTGTGCTAGGGGGGTAGATTTTATGTCCAGTGTTCTTATTAGATAGATGGATGAATAGTTATATTTTATATCTAAATAGACAAATGGGGGAGAGGATGCTTTTGGACATGACAGATAAATTTACAGCATTTATTGTGGTGATAGATTCTTAGAGGCATATGTATCTTCAAATTCATCAAATTATATATATTAAATATGTGCAAATTTTTGTGTATTCTTAAAAATGTGTTCTATCTCTAGGCAGCATAATTTACTCAAGTAAAATCCACCATTAAAATGTCATATTCATGAGAAATGAAATTTGTGGAGTTAATTAGAGATTAAGATGGTTTCACTTGGTTCTTTTCATTTCATTTATTTCACAGCATTAATTTCATTGATGATTTTATAGATAGAATTTTATTTGATAAATAGCTTGTGCTTTCTATCAGAATCTTAGATGCTGGAAATTTCTTTCTTTCTTCTTTCTTTCTTTCTTTCTTTCTTTCTTTCTTTCTTTCTTTTTTCTTTCTTTCATCTTTCTTCTTTCCAACAACTTTATTGAGCTATAATTCATATAGCACACAATTTGCTCATGTAAGGCATTGTAACACAGCTCTATAATTTTTAGTGCATTTAAAGAGTTGTACAACCATCAACACAGCACATTTAGAACCCTTTCATCACTCTGAAAAAGTCACTCCCTATAGCTAGTGCTCTTTTATAATTTACATACCCTAAAACAACCAGTAATATTCATAGATTTGCCTATTCTGGACATTTCATATTAAAAGAAGCATATGATTTAGGGTTTTTGTTGTATTGTGATGACTTCTTTCATGTAGCATAATGTTTATCAACTAGTAGCTTGTCTTGATACTTCTTACCTTTTTGCTGCCACATAACATTCCATTGTATGAATATATTGCATTTAGTCTCTCCTAATGGCTATTGGACATTTGGGATTGTTTCCCCTTTGGCTATGATAATAATGCTGCTATGAATATTTGTATGCAAGTTTTTGTATGGACATATTTATTCATTTCTATGGGGTATATATGAAGGAGTAGAATTGCTGAGCCAAAGATCAGTTTTGCTTTTCTTTCTTTCTTTTCTTTTCTTTTTTTTAGGATGAAACCAAGGAAAAGAAAACAGAATAAAACCAACCAAAACAAACCTATATAAGTGATACAGAGCTTCAGAACATTACAAAATCAACCATGGTTACCATAATGCCCTTTGTTGTCTCCAAAATAGCTGCAGGTACCTTCAGACATAGTAAAAAATCAAACAGAACAGAATAGAATAGAAACAATAAAAGCAAAACAATGAATGCAATAAAAGATTTTAAAACAAGATGATAGTAAATTCAGAATGGCTACCATAATGTATCTTGCTGTCTTTGAAATAGCTGCTCATGCTACTCGATTTAACATAATCAAACAAAACAAAGGAGAATAAAACCCAGCCCAACAAAACAATGAAAATGATATAGGACTTCAAAAAAAGACAATAAGCACTCAACCAGGGCTGCAACCCTCTGAAGGAGATCCCCCACCTAGATACCTCACTGCGTACTGCTACCCTCTAAACAGATGATCAGATCATTGGCCTAGTCCTGCAGGGTCAGTGAAGCACCACAGGCATCCAGTTGCGTTTCACCTCCATAGCTGTCATCACAGCCTGTGTTTCTCTGGATCAGCCTGTCACTTACAGGGTGAGGGTGGAGGGGCGGGGATTGGTCCTCCTTGTTTGCCAGCCTGTGTGCTGGAAGGGGCTGGGGTTTGGTTGTCCCCACTCATGCTGTGCCCAGCATATGCAGCTTTTTTTTTTAATCATTTAAAGATTTTTTAAAGGCTGTTTTCCAAGGTGGCTGCTCCGTTTTCCATTCCCACCAGTAGAGCATGAGGGTTGTGACACCTCTACTCCTCACTAATATCCTTACCATCTGACTTCTGTTGCAGAGAGGCATCCCACGGAAATTTTCTGCACAGTTCTCTAATGATGTCTGCTGCTGAGTATCCTATTATGTGCTCATTGACCATTTGTCTACCTTCAGGAGTGTATCTATTCAGACTGTTTGCCCAGTTTCAGATTGTGTTAGTTATCCCTTGATATTACTTAGCTGTAAGTGTTCTTCATATATTCTAGGTATGGAGTCCCCCCCAGATTTGCAAATGTTTTCTCCCATTCCAGTAGTCTTCTTCACTTTCTTGATAGCATATATTGAAGACTAAACTTTTTTAACTTCAGAAAAGACCAATTTATCTATATTTTTATTTTGCTGTTTATGATTTCTGTGCCATTTAGTAAGAATCATTTGCCAAAACCCAAGGTCACAAAAATTATTCCCATGTTTTCTGGTAAGAGATTCATAGTTTTGGCTCCTACATTTAGGCTTTTAATTCATCTCACGCTAATGTTTAGCTGTGGTTCTTATGAGCTATTTCTCTCTTTTCATTTTCTGTTTTGGAGAAATGAAAAAAATCAAATTTGTTTAAGACAAGTTGGCTGAATAACATGGAAATATTAATAATGTGACTATTGGTGTGCGGAACCAGAGGGAATGTTAGATAGCCAGTTTGGTTAATCTTGTGTTTTTATGACATGTGATCTGCACAATGCCTCCTAGATAATATTGTGGCCAAACAATATTCAGAATTCTACCTCCACTCACTTCTCACAAATAAACAGTTCTTCTGTTTTTCTTATGAATATTCATTCTTTGTTTCCATTCTGGCTATACAAGCCATTTCTGTGTTGCTTACATAACCCGGCTTTTGTTCTTCATTTTTTAATAAAATCAGCTTCCTCCACAGCCACACACACACACACACACACACACACACACACTACTACTACTACTTCTTTCCAATATTCTCGTGTGTATACTGGCACAGAGGTCACCCCACTTTCAAGTTATATACACATCAGAGGGTCCTCAGTTATTTTCACAGGCACATTTCAGCATGAGGACAATGTGTTTTTTTTTTTTTGAAGTCACAATGTATGTAAGGAGATAACACACTACTTAGTCATTCCTTTGTGTTTTAGTATAAAAATGTACGATTTAGCCACAGAGTAAGCATGGTGCATAATTATCACATTGGGATGCTAAACACAGACACGAGATTCATTCTGTGCATACAGACAGATCTGGTTCACTCGAGAAATGCGGGTTTTGCATTTTTTTTCCCCCAGCAAAATAAGTGAGTGGGTGTAGAAGGAGACTGACATTCTGATGATTATTTTCAGAATACTAATGTCCACCGGAGGGAATAGCAATGTCACGTTGACCAGTCCCTTTTGCAATATATAGAAAGGAATGATGATGATGATGATGATGATGATGATTGTTTTACCTCCTGAGTGACTTTTAAGGCAGTGGCCCAACAGGTGCTTTTGGTAGCCAGAAAATAATGCTTCTTCTCCTCTTCAGGAGAAAACATTGTCAGAGCATGTTCTCCCTGTTGGAAGACTCAAAGCTATACTCCCGCAATCATTGGAGAACAGTTAATTAGCAGATCATGGGATCAAGGACCTCAAAGTACAGAGAAGCAAAGTCAGAGAGTTTGAGTGGTAGGGGTGAAAGGGAGTTCTTCATGGAGGATGTGGGCCAACATTGGATTGTTGAGAATGAAAACAATTTTAGAAAGGGAAGAAGAGAAAAAAAAAGAGTCTCCTCTGTGAAAGGGAAGAAGGACACAAACTGGGTGTAACGCAGCAGTCACGAAGGACCACATGTTGGGCAGAGGCCTTGCTAGAATCCCATTTAGAACACTTTACAATTCTGAAAGATGAGGTACTTCTCTTCTGAGGAGCTTGGTGACTCGTTCATGGATTCACAGCTTCTATGAAGAGTAGTGTGTAGTGCTTGGATCAAAAGTTCTGGATCTTTCCCCACCTACACACCCTAGAGATGCCATCTTACAGGCATAGGAACTGGAGGAATGCTTAATTCTGTATGCAACAGCTCCAAACCCAACTTCTTGCTGCCTCTCTGACTTACCAGACAACACTGAGATGAAGAATCATATTTTCACATCACTGAGTTCCAAACTTTCTGGTCCTTAGTATTATCTCGGGAGTTTAAACCATTGCCTTTTTCTAGTTCCTTCTAGACCTAAGGAAACTGAATGACTAGGGGTGAGATGCTTCGATGATTGCTGATCGTCCTCCAGCAACTCACATATTACCTTGGATAAAGTAAGCACTAAGATATATCAGACAGATGAAGAAACAATGAGTTCATAATCTAAATCATGTTTTATTCTACTGATTTGATGATTGCGAGTTCCATATTTCCCTGGTTTATTTCCTCTGTATTACATCATGGTCACTCTTTGGGGGGAAATAGTTATTTCTGAGTAATGCAAGTGAGGACTAATGGGCTTCTTCCAGCCAGAAGGCCACTGTGAAACCAAAGGACATTTGAGTGGCACGTGCAGAAAGGTAAGAGTGGCACCCTGTGCCTTCTGGCACCAGGGTAGATGTACATACAATGTGGTAGCTGCTTTGGCACCAACCTGTCTCCTGGCAGACTGGCTGTTTTTTACCCGTGTCTAAACCGTATTGTAAAGAACAGCCTTGGCTGGAATTAAGCACCAATAGCTTTTGTCCTCTTTACTATTGTCCTATAAAGTAGAAAAATGATGGCTGCATCCTTGCTGATTCCGCCTCCCCTCAAGTGGCCCAAATCAACTTTGCTTGCCTAGCAGAGTCCAGTGGGAGATGGAGATAGGTAGGTAAATTTACTTCATCTTTATTCCATTTTTAATTTAATACAATGTTAAGTTGTGGATATGTTTTGGGTGGACTGTGTTCATCAGCATCATCTCAAATATTGTTTGATTTGGTTGCACATTGAAGTGTTTTGATAAAGGGGTTCCATGATTTTTCTATTGTTTTCTTTTTCCTCCACATCTATCCACTTCAGCATGGTACCAAGGCAGTATCTGGATCTCTGAGAGACAGGTTATTGGAGATTTGTGACAATATGATTAGAAATACTGGGCTTCTCCAAGTTAAAGATTGCTTCAGTCACAGATGTAATTATTAGTATAATAAAAACAGGAAAAATCTAGGTGAGATTACCTCTTTTTAGTATCAAAGGATTTGAGATGCCTCAAAAGATTTCAGCCTTAGTTCATTTTTCTCTTCTGCGTTTATTATTGCATTATTATAAAATGCCAATTTGCCTATAAAATACTGTGCTTTGCTGTCAAGTTTTATTTGGTTTTAGGCAGGTGCATTTGTGGCTAAACACTCCTGTGTGTGCCAAAGGAATTTTCCAGGCCACAGTGTTTGTTAGTTTTATAAATGCATACATTGCTTCTGAGGTAGTTTGAGAACAAAAAATCAAAATCAATAAAACCCCCAAAGTCATAATATACAGAAGACATAAACACAATCGAGTTCAAGTCTGCTGGAAACAACCTTTATCATATAAGCTAAAAAATTTTAATTGCTGTTAAAATTGATTTGGGCAGGAGGAAGAAAAAAAGTCAACTCATCCACGCTGCTGATGGGACACTTAGTCACCAGAGAGAATAGTTGTGTTCAAAGTGCAAAGAAAAAAGTTCCTGAAAACCTTTGACATGCATGAGGTGACGCTGCTTTGCCACATTATCCTGCCCTGCTTCAAGTTCCCGCCCACCGTCTCAATTTCCCTGACCTTCTCCTTATTGTCTCTGTTTCAGAACTGCCACCTACATTTCCAGCTACTTCACTAGAGGTAAAGCATTAGCCAGCCGGGTGGGAAGCACTGATTGTTGTCCTTTCTTCCTCCAGCATCTTTCTAAATAGAAACTCTTCCTTAAATTAATTCTCCCCATACAATTTGATGAGCAGCAGCCAGAAGGACATCCTACCCCTTAGTCTTTGGGGGAGGGGTGAAATAAAACAATGTCAATCTTGATATGGGAAGCAGTTTTCCTAGCGACCATGCAACAGGAGTCCCAGTTCACTGATGCAGCTGAAGTTCTTGGTTACTAAATATTCTTACGGCCAAATTTACGGTTTTTACTGCAATGTACCACATTGTTTTTTCAAGCCATAAAGTAAGCTTTTCCAGGTGATATTTTCAGTATAACCTTTATATGCATAAGAATAGGCATGAGTTTTGTTTTTTGGTTTTTTTGGTTTTTTTAGAATCAACAATTCTTATGCAAGCTCACTTTTAGGTGTTCTGCCAGTAGACAAGACAGCTTACCTTTGCCTGCAAAGACACAAACGCTTCTGATAAAAGGGCAGGAAGTTAACAGAGTTTGTTTACTGTAAGGAAGAGGCGTTTCTTCACTGAGGCTGTGTCTGGGTTAGAGCCCTCAGGATTGGGATTCCCAGCTTTATCACAGTTCTGGGTGGATTCTTGGACCACCCCGCAGAAGGTCTCACAATGCTCACTGTCAGCTTTCAGCAGAGACAACAGATGAGGATGGATGATTTATGGCCCACCCTGATCTGGAAGCAGTTAATGCCTTGTCTCCATGTCACACTTCTGATAGTCAACCAGCTTATTCCAAAAGGCATTAAAGACTCTTCTTTATTTTTAAAATATCGTATTTTAAGTTTCAAATTACTGTATGAATGGCAGTTAATTCAAAGGGACAGACTGCTGGAAAAAGAAAATCCCAACCAGGGGCTTTACAATTTTACTTAATTTACAGTCAAATTTAAGGGCTTTTGATGCAACATCAGTCAGCTCACTGAAAAGCACTATGATGCGAGAATTCAGACATAGAAAACATCACTTCATTTGTCTATCACTTCATTACCTACAGAGTACTTCAAGTCCGATATTTGGTTTATAGATTGAGCACCAAAAGACATCAAAAGAAAAAAGTAAAGAAATATGGTGGGTGCTGAAGGAAGCGAGAGATGCTGAGAGGACTTTAATATCATGAGAAATAGATCATATGCAAATTAAGCGGCCCATGAGCCATTTGTCAGTGACCTGCTGTGCACCTATCTCACCCTAGGTAGGCCTTCCTGGCAAGAGGGCGGGTAGGGGAAGGGTCGACAGCTTTTACAGGGCATCAACGCCAGAAAACAGCTTCACTCTGCAGATGAGTTCAAAGACCAGCAGGCTGCTGGCATCCCGGCTTACTCAGCCCATTTAAGGACAAAAACCTTTGCAAAGGCTTTTGTGCTAGATCCAATTGTCTTGATAAAGGTAGAACTAGGGAAAACCTGGCAAGAAGCTTAGCATAATTGAATAGATTGCCAGGCTGACTGCTATTTGGGAATAGAGTCCCAGACCCTTGATTGGCAGGGCCCCTAGGCTGTTCACCCCATCACTAGGGCTTTTGCTTCCTCCCAGAACTGGGGGATTTGCTGTCACTTCCAAGGAGTCTCATTTTCCCCTTTTCCAAACAATTGCCTTCAACCTTTAGCATGCCTGCATAGTCACCTAGCTGGCTCTCTCCAATTCTCCATGCATCGGGTAGACTGTGATTTAATGTGAATGTTCGTTTTTGTCTCAATAGAATGGGTTTCCTGCATGAATCACCTTGAGTGCGGTTTTATCCTGGGGCACTTAGCCATGATATAAATGATCTTTAGAGGCATGAGATAAATCTCCTGCCTCATTGATTCACCATTCATTCTACAAACCAAAAAAAGCTTAGGCTTATTTAGCTATCTATTTCCAGGGTTGCCAACAGGGCTTTTGGTGGGCTTGACAGCTGAAGATAAATGAGTACTATCCGAGCTGTCTGGGAAGCAGCTTGTGTAAGAGTTCCTTGTCTTTCCTGTACCTTTCATTTTTTTCTCCACAAACTCTGTCAGTACTCATGCTATAAATGTAGCGCTCTCTTCAAAGTTTCACCTCTTCTCCTACCACTACCTTGAACAGACTCAGCTGTGTAGCGCTGGGGACAAGCATCCTTTATTTGGCACTTATCTAGTGAGTACTGAAGTGAGTTCTAGGAACTTTCAGGGTGAACCTCATCCATGAGGCCCAAGGAACTAAGTCATCTGTTTCCCTTCACTCCCGGAGAGTGGGGAGAATGTGAAGATTGCATTTTAGCTCTGGGGCCATTTTTCTTTGACTCTCCTCCACTGGCTCAAATTAGTGTCTTCTTTCAGGAAAGATTCCTGGTTGCTCGTGGTGGTTTGCAGAGATCAGAATTCTCAGGCGACCATGTAGGTCTCTGCCTGGCCACAAGGCACCACGCACTGGTGTCTACTCTGCACAAGCCTCACTCTGCGGTGCTTTTCTCTCTATTGCCTATTCCCTTTCTGGAACCCAGCCTTCCTGTGATCTGTCCCTGCTAGGATTTGTCATTGCCAACTCTCAGTAAGACTCTATGGCAACAGGCACATAGGAACACAGCTAATTCCTTCCCACCTGCTGAAGGTCTGACCTTGCCATCAGGCAAGTTTCTCTTGTTCAGGAGATTTACTGTCACCAGATGCATCTGGGGTTCTTCAACAGGTTGACTTTCATTTTAATGAGG